>JABWIB010000356.1:83165-107497 GCA_016617825.1 Platyplectrum ornatum
AAAAGTACATTATATGTGTGCTTACCTCTCATGGGAAGGAATATGTTCAAGCAATACATCGTTAAATCGTTAAGGCTTGGGTATAGGCTTTTCTTTCTTACACATAACAGCAGCTCTCACTGCAGATTACTCTCAGTAAAGAGTTNAAAAAATAAATAAATAAACCTCCATCAATCTCAATCAAGGGCCCCTTGTCAGCTTTGGGCCCGCGTAAACAGTACCCCTCCCCCCTCTCTCGACGGCCCTGTTGGTAATCCAAACACAGGACTTGCAATGTGCTGGATCCAGTCCATTATTATTTGTTGGAAAAGGCATTGTGTAATTTTTAGCCTGGACCCCCTAAATGCACCCATGTGATGAGTCCCATAGGATATTATATAATAATAACATAATAAATCGGTTAATACTTAGTACATNTGTTTTACAAAAGTGTCTGACAAACAGCATTGCATATAACCTGTTCACTGAGCTGTGNAATTGCAGATTCTTTATTACTACATTAAATTTGGTTGTTTTAAATTGTGAAGTGTGAACTTTGATGAGAAAAAAAAAAAGAATCATAACAAAAAAAAATCATGATCAGGTTTTGCAAGCGTGTAATCACACGTCATGCATTCTGTAGGATTGTAACCACTACAGCAAAAATGGTGAGATGGGATATATGGCAGGTACAATAAATTATGTTTTCTCTGACAGAAGTTAAATCTAAACTAAGTATTCCCTGAAACAGGAACAGAGAAAACACTTTACATGCCTATCATTTGTCCTTGGAGGACACAAAACAAATATGTTTTTTTAAAGCTTGACACTAGTATTATTTGATGTGGCCTCAGGCTATATGCTTTCCTTTTCCATTTTGTAGAATTGAAAGGAGTAAGAAAACAGCTTTGCATTAAGAGGAACACATTGTACAGGTTAATCATAACCAGCTCTGAATTCAAATGCTGCCAACAAAATAATGGAGAGAAGGTGCCTTGGGAGAAGTAAAGCTTATTGTAGAGGTAGTAGTGGGACAATCACATCTCCCTTGCATGTGGCTAACCATTTCAGGCATGTGCCTTACAATTAATATTTTATGGTGCTAGAAATACATTTCTATCATTGTTGACAACCGCAAAAACTTGTAAAAATTTAATTGGCTAAAAGTTCATTTCAATGTTTTCTACTTTTTTATTTAGCACATTCATTTACAAGTGAAGGGTTGATTTAAATGGATGGCAAAAAGGAGGTTTACATAGAAGTTGAAAGGCACAGCAATGGGAATTTGCAAATGTAAAATGCTCTGAATTGCAAACTAAATTGTAATTTAATCTATATTTCAACAATCAGCTTCTGCCATTGTGAGGATGGCATAAATCATTTTATATATTTTCAAACATCACTATAAGGGAAATATAAATATTTATACAATTATTGGGCTCAGGACAGCATATACTGTTAAGTGCTAGACGAAGTTTGTAAGTCAGGTTGAATATGTGGGTCAACTCATGTTTTTTTTTTTTTAATACAATTATAATGTTTATTTAAAACATACACACACGCACACACATTAAACAACATTGGAGATATCACTGTCCGAAGCAGACTTCAGTATAAGGCCGATTGCATGGCTTATGTCTGCATTCTTTAATGTATAATATTGTAGTAAATGTACAGTAAAGTTTGGGCTCATACAAGCATATCTCATATTAAAAGGGTGGTGTGTTGTAGTCAATGAAAATAAGGGCAGGCTCGTGCATCTGCTGATGGCCACCTGTCCAAGCTATTTCAGACCATTGTGTTGGCATTTCACTTTCAGAATACAATATAAGAATTCTATTAATGTATCTCAATGGTTGAATAAAATCTAGTTTACACATATTTTTTTTTAATTACTATAAAGTGAATTTGAATTGTCACTTAAGCACTTGTACAAAGCTTAACCGTAAGTTCCATTTTACATTTCACTTTACACCTCTCAATTTTTGCATGCCTAGAACAAGAGCTTTGTGCATCAGAACGCTGGCTGAAATAATATATTCTATGATCTATTAGACCATGAGTGAGAAGGTTCCCTTTACACATATTTGATATAACTTCTAGATGTCAAAGGGATACTTGCCATCTTTGCAAAGTAGTCCAGGTAGACATGAGTAGAGGATTTGTGCACATATACCAATGTAGATGTCTGAGGTACTCTGCGCTGGGATTGTTAAAAGCAATGGGAGTTGTTCCACACAGTAAGCTGCAATAGTTCCAAAGTTTTGTTTGCAAATGTGGATACGTGTATGCTTATCCCTCTCTTCTTTCGCTGGGCAGTGTTGCTGTTGCTCCAGCTGCTGCGTTCAACAGTGTTTCAGCTGCTCACGATTGCTCGTTGTCGGCTCCGTCAGAACCAGAATTTGCAAGTTTTCATATAGAAAGAGAGGACAAATAACGGACATAGCATAATAATGTTTTATTAAGTCAAGTAGTCAAGACAGTGCAAGTGCCTACTTACAAATTCGTCCCTTGGGCTTTGTGTAATAAAAACAATATTTTCTCTCTGGTCCACAGTCTCAGGGTACTCAATATGGGTAAAGCCAAACCAACGCATTTCGATCACAGAATCGATCTTTTTCAAAGTTACATGATACTGGAGTCACAAAACCTCCCTCTCACTAGGAGTCGTGATGTCACTGGGGTCAAAGATTGAGGAAATCCCTCAATGGGTCAGAGCAATTTTAGGGTTATTAAAAGTCAATAAACATGCATATAATTGCACTAATTTACGTGGAGAGTACCTCATACATTAGTAGTGTATGGCACTCATGTGCAGTAACTGCAACGGCAAGGGTATTATGAGTGAGTATGGTGTGGGTGGTTGCTAAGCAACCCAGAGTACACAATAAACAGTGTGCTGTTGTATAATGGATAACCGATGGTGAGGTCCTAATAGTAGGCAATATAGGGCGTAAGCTCATATGAGTAGAAGGTCATGTCAAGGGGGTACATTAGGGGGGTATATTTACTAAGCAGGGAATTTGCTGGGGAATTGAAAAGTGGGGAAGTTGCCCATAGCAACCAATCATATTCGAGCTCTCAGTTTCATTTTACATACTGGAGAATGTAAGCTCGAATCTGATTGGTTGCTATTGGAAACTTCCCCACTTTTCAATTCCCTGCTTAGTAAATATACCCCTAGATGTTATAAAAAAACATTTTATCTTGAAGTCTGTATTAAGGCCCTTGGGGGTGAATGTGTCCATGTTGTAGTTCCATCTCATCTCCCCTTGGGCCAAATGCTCCATGTGGTTCATTTCTCTCCAAATTGGTTCTATTTTCTCAATGACATACATTTTTGTTATGTTGCTGGTAGAGCATTTGTGTACTGTTTTAAAATGTGCAGAAAGGGAGTGCTTATCATACCCTTTTTTTTATTTTATTCTAAGTGCTCTGCCCATCTTACTCTCAAGGGGCGNCTTGTTCTACCAATATACTGGTATCTGCACATGCATTCCATGAGATACACTACATGTGATGTCTGACATGTAATGAATTGTTTGATGTTGTACTGTTGTGTAGTTTGCGTGGATTCAAAGGTGTCAACTTTATCATTCTGTTTGGTATGTGTTTGACATTGCTTAGCCATAATTGGTGGTGGTAGCTTTTTATGTCAATAAAGGGGTTGGAATCTGTCAGTATCATGTAATTTTTTAATTTCACTTCCTGATCCACCACATAGATATTGAGGTCCAGGAAACTGACTTCTTTTTTGGATGTAGAAGATATCTTTGAAGTGAAAGTTGTTGTTAAGAATGAAACTTATACTTTCTAGAATAAATTAATTAAAATAGGTTTGTTCTGGATTAAGTGCTGTCTCTACACCCTGAATCCCATCCATGTGTTTAATTAAGGTGTATAAAGAGTTGACGTCGGCCCTTCTCTCCACTTTTGGAAATGTTCATCACGTTTTTTCTATTCTACAAAAAAATGGAAAGGATTGTCAATAAACATTGGCATATCCTCCTCAGTGATCCCATACTACGTAACTTACTTCCAAAAAGAATGCAGTTCATATACAAAAAAGCACAGAACTTGGGTAACAAACAACAGCTAGTGCACATTACAAACCAGGGATTCCCACTACAAATATCAGGTTTCTACAGATGTGGCACATGTTTGGTATGTCAAACACATACCAAACAGAATAGCAAAGTTGACACCTTTGAATCTACACAAACAACAGTAGAACATCAAACAATTCATTACATGTCAGAAATCACATGTAGTGCATCTCATAGAATGCACATGCAGATACCAGTATATTGGTAGAACAAGTCGCACCTTGAGAGNAAGATGGGCAGAGCACTTGAATATCAAAAAAGGGTATGATAAGCACTCCCTTTCTGCACATTTTAAAAAAAAGTACACACATGCACTACCAGCAACATAACAAAATTTATGGCATTGAGAAAATAGAACCAAAATGGAGAGAAATGAACCACATGGAGCATTTGGCCGAAGGGAGATGAGATGGATCTACAACATGGACACACTCACCCCCAAGGGCCTTAATACAGACTTTGAGATTAAATGGTTCTTATAACACCTACTATTAGGACCTCACCGTGTTTCCATTTTACAACAGCACCCAGTTTATTATGTATTCTGGGTTGCTTAGCAACCACCCATGTTCATAAGAACATTGGCAAACAAAACTTTGGAACTAATTTAGCTTATTGTGTGGAAAAACTCCCATTGCTTTTAACAATCCCAGCGCAGAGTACCTCAGACATCTACTTTTGGTATATTTGCACAATTCCTAACAGGGGGTGGAGTACCCCCTTTCCCTGATTGTTAGAGGGCAGCCCTGCTGCAGGTTGGTTGAGCGTCAGTGTCACCCTAGAACACCTTTGATCTTTATGAGGATTGCCCTGGTAATCGTAACCATAGTGTAGATATAAAGACAACTCAGTTGTGACCAGGGAGCAAAGATTGATTTAGTGTCTGCAGTGTATATGTCTGTATAAAGCAGCCAGACACTGAAGTGCCTTTATTCACATTGCTGACATTTACCTATACCCAGGGNTCGAAGTNGGGGTGTATACGGGGGTAAGCCATAACAGCACTTCTCACAATTATAATTTATTGGAAAACTACAAATGGACTTCTATTATTATCTATGTTTCCATACCGCCACGTCTAAATTTCTACTTCAACCACTGCCTATACCTATATATATATGGTTTATTTTGAATATCTAGGAAATTGTAAAAGGGCTAACTTGTGAAGAGATTTGGGCCTAAATTTACTAAGCAGGGATTGAAAAGTGGGGATGTTACCCATAGCAACCAATCAGAATCTGTTAAATTTAGGCCTCGATAGTAAGAATTGTAGTCTGCTTACTAAGTTTGGTCAGGATCTTGAAGTTCTCATTTAGCAGGATGAAAGACCTATATAAGGTGACAGTTTTGGGGGTAATTTCTGGGTTTAGATTGTATACTAAATATGTTATTTAGGACTGAACTATAGATATAGATGAGGTTTGCCTTTTGCATTATCATAATTCTAAATTGAGTTTGTATGATGAAAATTCTTATTTAACATCAATCATGACATATGCAGCTGAAAAAAATATTAATTCTCACACTGTCCATTACCCTTACTAATCCTTGATGAGGTTCAGGAGTTTCTTCAGCAAATAAAGACATAACAGTCCCGGGAGAGAAAGAATACCAGGGCCATGCAAGCCCAAACATTTAATTAAAGATCACTATAATCATATGGTAATCACTTTCTCTGTGTTCTTCTTGAATAGTAAGCATCAAGGCAAGAGGGAAAATAGCAAACAGACAGCAGTTAGCTTTGCATTTGTACACCCTCTTAGATTAGTGAATGAACCCCATATTTCTAATAGGCTAAATGGAAAGATTTAAAAAACGTTAGGAAAACATTGTTTAACATGATAATGAGAAGATTAACAATTCTAATCCATTTTCAATAAAAAAAAAGTATAATATTTATGGTATAAATATAGTATTTTATATATTTTTACTGCCTAACTTAATTTTATGATAACTAAAAACTGGATATTCAAAAGGAAAAAANGGCAATTGTGTATTGTATAGTTTATATAGGGTTAAAAAAAAAACAAAGGTGGGAAAAAATAGTTCATTTAAAAAGTAATTTCTTTTCACATAGCTATATTTTTGGAGAGTGGAAAACTTGCATTATGGGTTAATGTATTCACGAATAAATAAATGCAATGACAGCTCTCCTGTCAGTGCACTCTGATGGACGGTTTGTTTTTTCACCATTACAACCTTGTGAATGTGGGAAAATTAATTTAAGTGGTAGTTAATTTCTAATGAATTCCATTCAAGCGGCTAATATGATCCAACAATGTTATGGTAACCTTCATGGATCATTGCTTTATGTAAATAAATTTTACTTTATGCTTGTTTAAAAATAATAATAGAAAGAAAATGTATTGGAATATATAAAAAATAAATTTCAGGTACAATAAATATATTATGGTGTTTTTTATGTGACCCTCCTTTCTTCCCACCCACAAAATCTCCTATTATATGTTTTAATCCAAAATATATATCTCATAGAATACACGTTTATTAAAATGTTACAAGGTCTTACTTTCACGTAAAACTGGTGTACACAAAACTGAAAAACATACAATAATTTAATTTTAATGAATTTCTAGAATGCATTTATATTTGACAATATTTATAGGGTTTTTAAATCACCTGATGCATAACTTGGAACACTGAAGTCCAATATATGACTTTATGATAAAAGAAAAAATACACACAGTGCTAAAATATTAACTAAATAAACTGAATTTTAAAGAGTGTTCTCCTCTACAAATGGTGACATTGGAATGACACACAGTACCGTGTTTCCCCGATAATAAGACACTGTCTTATTTTTTTTTATCCAAAAAAAACACCATAGGGCTTATTTTCGGGGTAGGTCTTATTTTAATCAACATTGACAGATATAAACAGTCCTGCTTTTATACCTATCATGCCCCCCAGTCCTGCTTTTATACCCATCATGCCTCCCAGTCCTGCTTTTTGTTTTTTTTGTTTTTTTTTACAAACTGGGGAATTCACTAGGGCTTATTTTAGGGATAGGTCTTATTATCGGGGAAACACGGTAGCTCAGAAGCATTGGTAATCAAGAGTAATAATTTAACACAAATAAGCTAAGAGCACTAGAGTATAAACAGCTTGTACTAGTATCATTAAATAGAAGTCCAAATCAGGGAATTGTTAATAATAGTATGGTTCCAGCAAAAACACTGTGGGGGTAAGAAACCCCCATGGGTGGGGATGGAGACGAATGACATGTAAAAATCGAAAANCACCAATATTGGTGTCAAAACCATAGGTTTCTGGGATTGCTAATTTAACGGGAGACAGGCTCAATGATATTTAAACCCAATATATAGTGGGTTATGGTTTCTGCTGGATTTAATGCGTGTAGGATGGACAAAACGTGACTCAGCGAACCTGTTATAGGCCTCCCACTGGTTGGATTTGGATGACATCACATCCTGATGGACTTTGGGGAAAAATTATGTGGTTTAATATATAAGATCAGTAAGTAAAGTTTGGCCAAGAAGGAAGTGGACCTAGTAGTACACAACTAGTAGTCAATAAAACTATCCTGTATTTATGTAATGTTATGGTACTCAATACCAAGTTAATAGGTAAGTATATAATGACACATTTAATTTTTACTTTTACATATTCATTGACAAGCTGCCACAAACCAGGGCACATGGCGTAATTTTTTATGGTTCTGGTCTTCCACTTCCACTGTGATGGTGGCTGGATTTACTAGCTTTTGTAATTGTCATTGCATGGGTTAGATTTGAAAATGTGGCCCATTTCTTTGTTGGCCAAACGCTACCAACAATTGACTTTATGTATTCAAACCACACTCTTTTTCCTAAGCCCCGCCCTTTTATGGATTACTAATCTTGACAGTCTCTCCTCAAATCACCCCACCTATAGATCACCCAGCGGAAAGGCTATAACTGGTTCCCTGTGCCAAAGTTATGTCCGGCGGTAAATATAACAGGTCTCGCAGTTTGCTCCTAAGTTGCCGGTCTGGATTGTGATTTTCTGGAGTTCTATGTAACCACCATGTACTCCAGCTCTGATGTCTGGTTTCCTGATTTCAGAACCTGTGCAGTCTGCACATAAACCAGCTGCTNCCTCTGCTCTGAGTTAGTCCATTGTTGTTGCCTATCGTAGTGTCCCATGCATGCTACTTCAGGGTCTATAGAACAACTGATCCCAGTCTGCTATTCACAAGTTCCCAGCTTGTCTACTCATATCTGCTGCACTCAGGACTGCAGCGCTACAGGTACCAGCCTGCTTACCACTCCTAAAGGTGGCCATACACAATCAGGCCAGCTTAACTTACTACAGTACCCAGTCTATTCATAGTTTAACCCAGTGTCTTACAGTTTAGCAGTTAATTGTTGTTAATGCACATAAAAACCAAACATTTTCTACATTTCTGTAGTCTTGTAGTGTATGCCCAGCTTTAGTCTTAGGTATTTCGCTCCTCACGCTTTTGCACTTAACACTGCAAAACTTTTATTAATTGACTATCATCTCCCACAAAGTTTATTGCAAGTCTTTCTTAATGANCCTTCAACAAAAGAAAATATAAAATTCTCTTGCTAACCAGCAAAGTCATTAACTTGAATGCACCGACATACAAATCCTCCCTTGTCTCATGATTTGTACAAACTAATTATTAAAATAAATAAAAAACATGTTGGTGCTTTAGAAGTAATATTGAACTGGTAAAGACCTCTAAAGTCTGATGCCAGATCTCTACAGAAATGAGAGGTGGACGATTCCTTAGCTTAGTCACTTATACCCCATTCACGCAGAGGGCTATTACCCGGGTTGAATGAACTACCCGGGTAGTGTGCTCTGTGTGAACGGTGCTAAAATTACTACTAACTACCCTGGTTCAGTGTGAACGGTGTAGGACCAGGGTAGTTNGTGAATTACCAGGGTAATTCAGCACTGTGAACAGGGTTAATTACCAGGGTAATTCAGATCCACAGCTGACAACCCTGCTCATTAAAAACAGATTTACCAGGGTAGTCTGTGTGAACGGGGTATTACTGACAATTTCTGTATTTTCCCCTCCCACAGAATAAAGCTCTTCTGCTTTGTACTGCCCAAATTTAGTACCAGGTCCAGATTTAAAGCTATATTTACTGGCTCAAGAATTCCATTCTGTATCTGCTAATGCTGCATTAACAATGTGGACAGTTTCTGATCTTAGTATTATATAAGTAAAAATATAAGGAGGCCCAAGTCCAAGACTCAGACCTAACAATAGTTGGAGATTGGTGGTAAGGCCATAGTGAGGGTGGAGGTAGTGACAGCATTACATAAAGAAATAGGGTTAGAATAGGACTGCACATGGTACTTATCCACCTATTACACCTATATGGTGTACCAGAAACTCCATGAAGGTATGAANTTATTTTAAGCAGGGTCATTATTTCTAGCTGTTTTAGCATTCTGACAATGTCACAATTCACTATATCACATCTATGCTCAGACAAAGGTGTATTACTACACATGTGCAAAGGAGTAAAATGCAAATGAGAAAATAAAAAAAATTATAGTAAATAATAAAAACGTTAGAGTTATATACTAAATGTAAAAAATTAAATAAAGTGGGNGTGACCCACAATGTGGTTGACGCAGGGAATTGTCATCACATGCAAGTTAATATTACTGCTGGGCAAAAGAAACGTATTATNCTCTAAGTAACAAATTCAAGAAGAACTAAAAAACTCTCCATAATTAAGAACCTAATCCACTCTTAAGTCATTGTGTGGAGATCCCATACAAAGGGGCAGTATGCTATCCAGGGCCGCCACCAGGATGACCCGGGCCTGGGACTAACAAAGTTCCAGGCAGCTGGGCACCCCACATAACGTTGTGACNTCACCACNGGAGAATGTCTAAGGGAGTTCAGGCAGGCAACGGCCAGCACACCAGTACAGAATGCCGGCCACTGCCGGGGGGGGGGATGGCCGGGCCCGGGACTGTCCCCCCCTGATGGCAGCCCTGATGCTATAATTTTGTACTAGAGAAATTAAGGGCAGGAGGTGGCCTGATAAACATTTTCCACCTTACTTGGCACTGATAATCTAGGTTGAAATGGGTCNTTGCAGTCAATCCTGTGTGTGAGAGTGGAATGCATTAAGGTATAAGTTTTATTCAATTAAGGATTGTAAATGTGGGCATAGCAGAAAAATCTTATTAAATGAGAATCAGGCTCTATGTTGCACATTTGTTTCATAGTGTGAAACAAAGCTCTGAAANAAAGCCTGCAAAAGGCGCGATGCGGGTTATCTTTATATGGAATCCAACCAGCTAGTCAGACATTAGTTCATAGCAGCCAAATCAGGTCACATTGGTAGGCTCAAAAGATATTTAAAAACTGCTAAAAGCCGTTACACCCTTGACCATAGTGGGTTAATTTTAAAGCCTTTCATTCCCAATAAAACGATTTAAATTACCCTTTAAAAATTACGTTTGGGCAAGAACAAATATTTCCAATTTAAGCCAATTAGAAAATTGCATCTTTTATCTTTCTACTGTTTATTATAGTTTCATGAAGTGAATGTCCTGAGCATAAGTAGGCTGTTAATCGGCTATCCTTGTCTTTGCTTGTGTTTTGCATTGCTCTTGCAGTACACATAAAGTCTCCCATTCCTTTTCACCATATAACAGTCTTTGCAGCGTCTCTTCAGGACGGTTTTTGTTTTCAGTCCGGACACTTGCTGAGTAGGCATTAACTGGCGGCTAGTGAGAAACAGGGCACTTCTGAAGCCCATAATGTTCTTTGGAAAGGCATACAGACTGGATGCAGTGAAAGTCATTGAAGAAGTATGTATAGTATTCTTCAGCAGAAATGACACATTTTGTGACATAGAAACCAACGTTTTTCTCAGAAAAAGGGAAGCCATTATTAGAGCTACAAATAAAGAAAGACATGTTAAAACATGGCAACATTCATGTAGTTATTTAGCTGGATGCAGACATTTTTGAAATGAGGATTGAATAAAATAGTAAATTTGATAAGCAACATCTTTACAACAACACTATAGCCACACACACACACATACATACATACATACATACATATATATATATGGCTTGTAGACGGCACTCTCAGGATTTTTAAGGAAATAAATATAGATCTGGCCACTATATCATGCCTAGTGACCAGATCTATATTTATTTCCATAAAAATCCTGAGAGTGCCATCTACCAGCCATTTCTATATGTCCCATTGAGGAAGTCTGGCACCCGGGTGATTATAGCAATTTTATGCCGAAAAGGAGGAGTGCCACAAGGTTTATAGTGGCCAATGCAACTGGTATTTGTGAAGCCCTGGAAGCTCCTACTGGCAGCTTACCATCACAAGGACTGGTGAATAAAGACCGGTGGTCCTTACAGGTAATCACCAACACAAGAAATGTTAAGATGAAGCCATGGGCAGGACAGACAGACACCTGACTAGGCCAGAAACCACCATGACCTTCACAGGCCTAGCTCCACGAAAACACTGGCCATAACAAGGACACAGAGACACCTCCTGCCCTCACCCACCAGCAGACATGGCAGAGCAGCAACAGCCGAGTATTTGGAAAAGACGAGAAGAGTTACAGATACAGCAGTTCTCTCATTCCCCATCCAGCTGCTCACTGCATACATACATACATACATATATATATTTATATACATACATACATAGTGTTCAGTGTCACAATAAGAAATACACTGCACAGTACCAATCCCGGACATAAAGTCACATCACACACTTACCGGAGTAACCGCGCCGCAACACATGCGCTCTATACCGCGACGCCTATGGCAGCCAGACCTACGGACACGTGATGCTCCACTCTTCGTCTCATTGGCTGTCGGCTATTAGGACCTCTTCACTACAGATCTGCGCATTTCCAATATTACTTCCGGTTTGACGTCACGAGTGGTTGAAGGAGGGGAAGCTTAGAGGCTAGAGGTGACATCAAACATGGCGTCCTCCTGGGCTGCATTAGAACGTTCGTGTGTCCGTGTGATCGGGGCACGAGGATTGCTCAGGCGTTATGCATGTGCCAGTCTACAAGCTGGGAGGCATCACAGCGCTCTCGTGTCCGGCACCACGGAGAAGGTCACCCACACGGGCCAGGTGCTGACATGTTTACAAACTGCCATTAGTAGCGGTTGTGTGGACCTGCTGACTTCACGGTGTATTGGTATTTAACTGCAGACTGGTGATATGACAAATGGAAGGTGTCATTCATGGTACAAATGAGAATTGCTGGCTGCCGGCACATGTGCAGAATAAATGCTTTTCTATAATGTCCTGTCATATACCTACTACACCCCATGTCTTTCACTATCTGCTCCAGTTATGCTGGGTCCAGAGCATGGGAAATGTCTTCCCACCATTATGATCTCTGATGATAACAAACATCCCATCTGATAATTTGGTGTCATGGTTTTTGGCTCACTGATGGCACAATGTAGGGTAGCGTGTGTGGTGCAAATGAACAGCTGTCTTCTCTGCAGCAGATGTTTAGGGGAGATGATAATCCCAGATCTGGTGTTACATTTGTATGCGGAAGTCAATATACACTTTGGGACTTGCAGTTATTGGTCAAATTGTAAGCTGTCTATCTCAAACATGATTGCCGTGTGTACCCGGCTTCAACTGATATACTGAAGTAACAGGCTACAGTTGTGAAAGTATTGGTAGCTGTGCGCGGTGATGTTTCCTATTTACAATAGTATATATAAGTATTAGGATTTAAGAGGAGTAATATTTTAATGTAACAATAAAAAAGTTTTCTTTATGATGTTTCATAGTTTTCACTTGACCAAGCTGCTAGGACATCACTGCCAAACACAGTCTGTTTCTTCTTTCTATTAATCCCATCATGACAACTAATTTGTCATCTACCGCCTGTGGTTTTGTGAAAGTTCTTGCAGCTTGATTGTCCTGCTGAATGTTTTATACTAATTTTACCCTTAATTATTCATTATATAGTTTGGGTTTGTTTTTACCTTTTTGTAAGAGTTCTTCACTTTTGGACATGTAAATCAAATTGATTCTGTTAAAGCAGTCAATAATTGATTAAACACAAAGTATAAAGTTTGTTGTATTTAATTGTTGAATANGTTTCGAAATGTAATATTTATCCTTATGTTTAGGTATTTGATGAAGATGACTACAGGAAAATACGATTTGTTGGAAAGCAGAAAGAGGTAAGGTCTTTCTGTGTATTTTGTGAGGCTTTCATCCCATCTTTCTGACCATAACACTCTAATAAAGTAACCAGCCTTTTCATCATATGCGCTTTTATTGTGTTATGCTTTTTTCATCATTAGATTCTGTTTTCTCTGACAATCTGAACTAGTAGTCAAAGGTTTTGGGTATTTTATTTACAGCATAGACTAAAAGCAATGCCTAGTAGAGTGAAACTAGACACATAATTGTTCCCTAACTTACAAAAATCTGTATGCTGCCACCAGCTTGCATTAAGTGTTTATTACCCAAATGTTTGGTAAAGAGTTGTCATAAAAATGGTGCAGGGTGGTGGTAAAAACTTTCTCTGGAAACCATTTACTAGTAAAAAATCATGATAATATTACAGTTACATTTCATTAAATGCATTTAATTTATAATTTAACATAAAAACAATATGTGCTCAACCAAGGTAAATAAAGAAACTATAAGTTTTATGAACCTCAAGACCAATAATTATCTGAATTATCTGACAATAGGGCAGTACAGAGCAGGAGGGGTGGGCGATATATGAGCTAATAGTATATGTTACATGGGTACACTGCAGAAATCTTAATGTAGAGCCTGGCCAGTGTAATTACTGTGCTAATGAGGGGTGCAGTAGTTGGGAAACAGCAGCTTCTGGCATTACACTATTACAGCAGTTGAAGCTGCAGGTCTAAATTTGGGTTATTTTTTACATGATTAATTATGAAGACATGTTTTTATTTCGTCATATTGTTCAGGGAAGCAATAAGACATTGTACAAAATGAGAGAAAAATCTTGGTGTACTCTTCTAAACATGTTATGTAACTGTCAGTGAGACTTCTGGGTCCTCCCATGCCAAATCATCACGGAAAAAGGGATTTCTCAAAAAGGGACAGTGTCAGATTCTTATGAAACTTGGCTGGGTGGTAGAAGACATAAAGTAACTTACATATTTAAAATGTTAGTCCTCGGTGATACAACATGAGTTGCAAATATGAAAATGATATTCTTTTTTTGTTTTTTGTTTTTTCTTACCAGCTTCTGGTAAAATGTTCATGTTAACCTTGTTTTGAAGCTGAGGGTTAAAGCTAAAATTGACTTTTACTTTTCAAGGTCATATGAGTTGACATTGAATATCTAAAAAAAAAAGTGTATCTTTAATTTCTTTGTAAATAAAGTATGTTGTGCAGCTATATAGAATCTGGGAACAGGAGTAAAAAATATTACTGTAAATATGACAGTTAAACCCTTTTTGCCCTAAAATTGCAATGGGTATATTGAGACATGTCCTGTAGTGCCTCTTTCTGTGTTCTTCTCAGTCAGGCTGAAACTTCTGCATCAAGAACTAGTGATACAAGGGAGCACCGGTTATATAATACAGTTTATCAGTGAACAGTGGTAGCTTGTGACACGTAGGGGTATATTTACTAAGCTGCGAGTTTGCAGTGAGATTGAAAAGTGGGGATGTTGTCCATAGCAACCAATCAGATTCGAGTTCACATTCTCCAGTGTGTAAAATGAAACTGAGAGCTTGATTCTGATTGGTCACTATGGGCAACATCTCCGCTTTCCAATCTCACTGCAAACTCGCAGCTTAGTAAATATACCCGTAGAGTGGGTGCAGTATAGTAGGATTTTTTTCTTTTATTACTTATGTTCTCAGTCATCCCACAATTAAACTTATACCAAAGACAGATTATATATAGCTGCATAACATAATGCGTTTACAAAGAAATTAAAGATGCACTTTTTTTTAGATATTCAAGGTCAAATCATGTGACCTCAAAACTAGTCTTTACTAAAATATGAAGCAATATTTTATGAAAATTATGGACCCTTAGCTTCTAAAGAAGAACAACATGAACGTTTACCAAATTTAAAGCAAAAGGATGATTATTTTTTTGTTGACCTGGCAATTTGCAACCCTGTTTTATGAACACTGTGTATCACTGAAGACTAACATTTTACATGTGTAAGTTACTTTGTCATCTACCACTCTAACAAGTTTCATGAAAGTCTGAGACTGCCGGGTTGGAGGTTGTGATGATTTGGCATGGAATGACCCTTCTGTGCTGTCTCAGTACTGAACCAAATTAAGGCTTTTCAGAAGATGAAGGAATTAGACTGGACTGAGAATCAGTGTGCATTCCTTAAGCTAGCTATTATCTCTTCCAGCAGAAAGAGCCAGATTGGCTTATCTCATCTCAACATTAAATATTGATAGCTTGCCTGGTATGCTTGCCTAAAGATCAAATCATTTTAGGCGATCACCTCCATCACAGATCTGAATTATCAAGATCTAGAATTCCGTGCAGGATGTCTTTCTGTACATATAGGGAGGTATATAAAATACAGCACAGTTAGATCTTTGTTTTATCTATCCCTTTTTTCCATTGAGCCTATGTGTGAATATTATGGTGCAGTACTAAAGTACTGTCTGTGTGGTGTGTGCACAAGACTTTCTTTTTTGTTAAAGTCCTTTCTGTTGTCTAAAATTGTTTGAAAATTATGGCCTAAATTTATTAAGCAGGGAGATTGAAAAGTGGGGATGTTGCCCATATCAACCAATAAGATTAAAGTTCTCCGTTTCATTTGACATATTGGAGAATTCTTTTATTATATTAGTTTATTAACCCATGGCTTGCTTGGAATACACAGTTCATTTTGTAATGTGATCTGTAATGTATATAAACAAGGGTTTGAACTTCGACATAGACAAAAGATAAATGTGTTCTCTGTTTCAAGTACTTACTGCATTAATAATAATAATAATAATAATAATAATATTATATAGGATTGGATCCAGGCTATAGAAAGAGCATTGTTTTATGCACACTTAACTATATTGGGGTACAGTTTTGGGTCCTCAGGAGTAGGAAGTAGTTTGCAGCAAGTATGCGTGATGGAAGTTATTTAAACATTAGAGTAAGGATTGGGTTAATACCTTAGGTGCTAATTAGATTTTCTCACCTCCCTCTTTTTAAGTAGGGACGTGGAAAAGTAGAGGTAAAGCTGGCCATACACTAAGATAAATTGTTCCAATCTAAACATTTTTTCAAGAGTGGGTAAAACCATGTTGAATTGCAGGGGAGGCCAATTGAATTAATTACAATCAGTATTACTGGTGAGAGATGATGTTTCCAGCACAAGTCTAATAACAGTGTAACAGTAACTCTGGTCAGTATCTGTATGCAACATGCAACAATAAAACACTGACATTCATTTTACACCCCCCTCCCCTGCAATTCAACATGGTTTTACCCACTCTTGAAAAAAATCTTTAGATTGGAACATTTTATCTTATAGTGTATGGCCAGCTTTACTGCTTCAGATGTCCTAGTGTAGATGTGACAGTGTAGTGGTCTTCCTTTACACACATTGTAACCTGAATACAGTAGAGATTTGAATTCGGACCACCACAGCTGCTGTGTGCCCCATAACCACAAAAACACCTGATTGACTGAATGTATTCAACCAATATCTATGGGTATAACTATTCCATATTTAAAATTTACATTGAATTGTGCCTTAATTATGTTTCAACTCAAAAATACCTTGAATTTACGTTATAAGTTTAGACCAGACACTAAGTCCTGAGGCTGTGCAGTGTTAATTGTTGCCAGTTTATAGTTTTCTGGAAGCAGAACAAATGTTTCATTTTCCATCCCTGCTCATTTATCCACTAGAAAGAGTCTGTGTCTTTCTGCAGGGGGATTGATTTTCACAGACCAAGCATTAATAATAAGGTCATCTCTTCCTTGAGAGCCATGCATTAAGTGACAGCAGTATGGCCTTTTTGTCATTCAAAAGTGTCAAGGCATTGCATGACCATCCCACAAAGTAGGTAGATGGGGTCTTTCAGCTGCCACAGTCGGTGCCTTGATGTCTGCCAGAGTAACCTGGAAGGTATTTGTGTTGTCAGTCATTGAGACATCACATTACTTTAAACTGTAACACAGCCTATGTGCGGTTAGCCGTCTTATCCATCAGCTGGAGCAGATGGAAACAGTACATCATTTTAATGCATCAATTAAGAATACTCCCGTAAGGAGACAGAGAGACTTATGCTCAGCAAACGGAATTTACTTTGAGTTGCAGACCAGTATTTAATATAATGGTAAGACTGTTTTGACTTTAATAACTTCATTTTTTTATTTATTTTATATTATCGAATGTGCGTGTTTAAACTAAAAGATATACCTTTAGTATTGAATAGAAATTGTATACTTAATGTGTTTTAGATTTTCTTAAAGCACCTTAATATTTTGAAAATGTGTACACTTTAACGTTACAGGTGAATGAGCAGTTTGCTATTAACTTGATATCTGAACAACCCATTAATGAAACTGAAAGCAGAATTGTGTCATGTGATGGAGGAGGAGGAGCTCTGGGCCACCCTAAAGTATATATTAACTTGGTGAGTTTATTTAGAAACAACATGACATACTAGTACGAATATGACTTTCTTTAATCTGTAATATCTGTCCTTCAACAGGATAAAGAAACAAAATCGGGAACATGTGGATACTGTGGCCTTCAGTTTAAACAGAAGCACCACCATTAGTCTTTCCTTTAAAAATGCACCTAATATGTTTGGATCCTTAACTATTAAATATGTGTATTATTTAGATGTTGTTGTTCTTTTCTTTTTTTTTTCAATTATTCTTTTTAATTTTATGGAATATTGCTATATTTTATACCACACTCACTGAAGCTAAGTATATTTCAAAGCCTTTGACAAGGTTATTGGAAATTACATGCTAACAAAGTTTTACTGTTCGTATTGAGCACAAAGGGTGAACTTTTCATCAAGACTCTTGACCCATCAGCATTCTTTAAATGTCTGTTAATCTGTTAAGCTGCTACAGATTTAAATGTGAATTGGGTAAGTATGTTTTGTATATAAAATATGGTCAAAAGTTAGAAACGTACATGCTCAATAGATGATAGATCCAAA
Source organism: Platyplectrum ornatum (assembly GCA_016617825.1). Taxonomy (NCBI): domain Eukaryota; kingdom Metazoa; phylum Chordata; class Amphibia; order Anura; family Limnodynastidae; genus Platyplectrum; species Platyplectrum ornatum. Next base: position 101,435 of record JABWIB010000356.1, read on the forward strand.
CAAAAGTAAGCAGCATCCCTTCCTACAGCTGGGATACTACCTTGAGCGTGTCATGGTGTCAACATTAAGAACACAGCTGGTCGTGGAGTTAATATTAGGGTTGGACCGTAAATGTTGGAAGTGTTCGTATAGCAGTATAGCAACAATAATGTTGGAAAAATGCTGGGGGAATATATATATATATATATATATATATATATATATATATATATATATAATTTTTTTTTTTTTTTTGCTCAGAAAGTGCAAACATGGGACATTACATTTCTTGTATTGCTGTATTAATTTCTGAATTTTTATATTAGGAATGATACATTTTGAGGAATTTACCATAGTTTGGCTAAATGCCCTTTTCCAATACTGACTAATGTGAGCAGGCAGTATGGAAGAACTGCAGCACCTTACAGCAAAGGATCGAGTTAAGCATGTATAAAGGGGAAGACCAGGTTTGGGAAATGGAGACTTGTGCCTAAATTTACTAAGCAGGGAGGTTCCAGAGAGATTGAAAAGTGGGGATGTTGCCCATAGCAACCAATCAGTTTCAAGCTTACATTCTCTTGTATGTAAAATGAAACTGAGAGCTTAAATCTGATTTGTTGCTATGGCAACATCCCCACTTTTCAATCTCCCTGCTTAGTATATTTAGGCCCTGGGCTTAGACTACGGGATATAGTGGGTTTAGGTTAGGGTAATAAGATGGCAGGGTTTTCTGCACATTTCTGCTCTGTATCCATCGCACTCTTGCTCTGTTCTTGCTTTCTGCACGAAGCAGGATCGCCACTGCAATGCCATAATCAAAATGTAACACTGTGCTGGCAAACCACACTCCATTCTTTTACCAAAAGCTGTTAAAATGTATAGTTTTTCACCAAATGCACTGTCTAATATACTTTTTTTGTTGGTTCTCTAATTTTAACAGTTTTTCAGAGAGGGTGATGGAGATTAAAAACAGTTTAGCTTGGGATAGTCTCTTTTTGTAACAAATATGTTGTTAAGCTAACAGTACAGCAAAATTTCAAGGTAAGATTTTTTAAATGTTATTCTAGCACTTTTGTAGTTATAAAATCTGTCAAATAAGCAAGATATTGAGGCTTTTACTAATTGCCCACCTTCTGCATTAGATTTAAATAAATAGAAAGCAAAGAGCCTGTTTGCATAACAGGAAAATAGCCTCTTGCTTGAATCTTCAGAGATAATAACTTGAAGTTTTGCTACACTGCCTTTCTCACAAGAAAATTGTAGTTGTCCATAAAGCAATCACATTGGAAGCACTAAAGCAGAGCTCAGCTTCATGTTGCTATATGACCCAACATTTAACCAATGCAAATATACATTGTCAAGACTAGACATCTGACTAACTGAAAAAATATCTGAATTGAAACATTTTCTTAACAGTATTTAGATGTGCTTTGTTTGGGGTTCTTTCTAAATAATATTAATATTTATATAATTTTCAGTATGTTAATGTGCATAAATGTCATAAACATTCAAGTATACATTTTTCTTTTATATCTTTTGTACTGTACTTTCACATATCGCAAATGGCATGGTTAGCCTCTACAATGAGTATTTTCACCTAAAATCTCCAACCTCTTATTTCTATCAGTCTAACCATAGCCTTCCCCTTCTAACAGATTAACCTCAACCTTCCCTTTGTTACCCTAACAGTAAACTTCCCTTTCTATCAATGTCCTCCTGTCTAAATTTAACCTTTCCCATCTGTCAGTTAACTGTAGTCCGCTGCAGCTCCTTTGGGAAAGTGCAAAACATTTTGGGTACCTTGTTAAAATGTTGTCGAAATAGGACCATTCACCATACTACTTTTTCCCAAATTGAAATGTTTTTATTATTCCAGTAATTTCGGTCACAATTAAGCTGTTTACTGCAAAACTCAGTGCACTTTTACGTATTCTTGTGAGTCATCCAGTATCATGTCTGAACAAATTCCTTAACGCCAATGTTCTGCAAATGATTATATTCATTGTAATTACATTACAAGTAACCGCATGGTTTGGCACCTTTATTACTTTCACAAGTGCATGTATGCCTTTAGCACTCTGAGGAGAGGGCTACATGAGATTCTGATGTGTGCCTCCTGAAGCTAATCTCCCTAAGCTGCCATTAGTGGTGGACCTAGCCCCCATAAAACCCATATTATGCCTTCACTGCTTTTCTTATCTCTATAATGCCTCTGCTGCAGGTGGCCTGGCAGAAAGACACCTGTTATTTCCTTTTTCACGATCATAGCACTTATTTGGCCATTAGAATGAGGGCTCCTCAATAATCAGCATTGGTTTGTCTTCACAGAATTACCATATGAATAGTAATATATTGACAATTAAAATAATCATTCTAATCAAAGCAAGAGCACAATGTAAATTGTACACTTCTTTGTGCATTTGTTTGATCAAACTGTTAAAAAAAAACCCCACTAAGGAGCATACTATTAGTATATCAAGCTGTACAAGCGTTACACAACTACCGTTTTATTGATGACAATGTTTTGAAAACTTAAGCTAGGTACTCTCAACAATGTATCAATTATTGTGTATTGGCACAGTAATCATTCTAGTGTGTGGATGACAAAAGATTTAGTCGTTTGGAATTTCCGAATTATAATATCTCAGATTGGACAATATTGTGCAAGTGTGGCATGGTCCCTGTACCCATACACCGCACACACATTTACCCCATCTCCACTTTGGACACTTTCCTGCTGCGAAGTCCGGTCCTCGCTGTCCAAGTTGCTGGGCCTCATCTTCCTCTGCTTCCTGACTGCAGACACCTCAACACTCCACTCCAGTGGGTGGTGCGATATTCAGGACATATCAGGGAAAATTAACCTGAATATCGTCTACTACCTGTGGGCAGCGAAGATCGTCAGTGTGTGTTACCAGCTTAATAAAGTATATCCAGATAAAATGTAAAAAAAGTTTGTTGATTCTTTCACAGGGAAGGGAATGTACATGATTTAACATTTAGAAATCTAGCCAAAATTGTTTGGGGCTGGCTTACCTGTGATTGGCTGTATGTGGAATGTGTCAAACAGTAATCTAGCTGGGGGGGGGTTGGGGGTAAAATGAGTCCATAAATAGCAAACCTTGATTTGCTGAAATGCTGGTGTTTTGTTCCAAAGGACGAAAAGTCTACTAGTAAAATATAATAAATGAGATCAGTCAGGTTTTCACCAGCTAAAATTCTGTGAAAAGCATATAGTCCTATTATGTAACACTTTTTATAATAAAAGTGTAATAACTGTTACAGTTTACATCATATGATTTTGGATTGTAGAGAAATAGATTTATTTGATCAACAATGACTGATGTAAATAACAAGAGTGGTTGATGGTTGGTTGTATTGATATCCTAGTGGTGCTCATAAATTGCAAACTGAAATGCTTGGGTGTCTGAGCATCACAATTCATGAATAGTAATGATGGTCTGTAGTCTCTTTCCTTTTAAGCAGGGTGGCACGACCACCCTTCAAACCATTTTGTTATCTTTCAGAAAACTGTTTCACATAATACCTGATGTTACATGCACATATATAGATCTAAAAACCACATACACACATGGCGTTTTGTTTTAACTATTACATCCCTTCCCAATGAAAGTGGTATCTCTTACATCTGGACAAATGATATTTGTATGGAATTCAAGTCTTGCCTCTGGAGTAGTTTCAATTAGACCATTAGATGAGTGTCAGTGGAAGAAAGCTCTCTTATCTTATTTCTCCACTAGCTGAGTGCAAACTAAAGTATGTTTTTAAACATTTTACTAATTTTCAGGGAACATAAACAACATGTAAAGTACATCAATGCCCATAATAGCAGTGGCACTAAAAAGTAACATTACAATGCTAAAATACAACAAAATGCTTATCCATAATAAAATATACAGCAAACTGGAAATATAGAATGGCAGCATATAAAAATTTGTTATAATATCAAAACTGTCTAGACTGTATGAAATGCTTATATAAACTATCCAATTCAGAGCAGTCTGATTTCACGCTATGGTCTTAGAGGGCTATTTATTTAACAGATATTTAAATAAATAATTAAATAAATAAATATATATATCTGCAACAACATGCGCTGTGGTAGCAGACCATCCAGTCCATACCTACATACAACTTATTGAAGAGAAAAGAGTTTGTCTACAATTCAAAGTATCAAATTATTATATGTCAATTAGGACATATTTAACAAATTCATGTTCATTGACCTCATGAGATTTTGTCCAAATAAAAGACAAAATAGAACTATAGTGTTCTCTGTAAATTCTACAAGTAATTCATTCCTGGTTTCACCAGTTTCTGCTTTGAGAATTATTGTTTGCAAACACAATATTCTGCATGTGTCTTAAAGTAAGAAATGACTATACAAAATATCTTGATAGTGTGCACACACAGCCAATGAAAGTCCTACTGGCAGCTCATCAATACAAACCNCATGGTACCAAGTAAAGTGTTTCATGTATCATTCATAACAGCAGGTAGAGCATTGCTTAAATGTAGTTCACTTTAGCAATATATTCCTCCTGGACCCTTTGTTGAAGTGACTTAATGGCTTATCCATAACACTCTATTCTTCTACCGAGAGACTTCTTAACTCTGGTAACCAACATAATGTAAATGTGTCCTGTCAGAAGGTCGGTTGTGAAATGTTTGTTTTTATTGTGTTGGTGATGATAAGGGTTTGGTAACTATTTGGTATATTTGAATACATACTTCAGAATATATAACTATACAATATGTACACAGTAGTGTATGTATAAAATATACTACTTTGTATTGTAAGAAGAGAAACACAAGTTTGCCTTTTTATTCGTCTTACTGCTTATTTATCTTGCCTCTGTTTATAACTCACTTTTGTGCTGGAGACAGTTAAGACTGTGGTCTGGTTACCGTGAAATACTTTATTAGTTTAAAAAATCTGCATTAGATATATATATATACACACACACACACACACATACATACACCAAATAATAACATGTAATGTAGAGTACAGCCACCACTAGATTTTAAACAGTTTCTCCATATGAATTATACATTGTGAGTGGGAGGGGATTTTTAGCAGACATATTGACACTAACACCAGGATTTTTGCTACAACTGGCCTCAGCCAGTTTAATTCAGCACTAAATATAAATACAAAATAAAATCTAGACCTAGCCTGTCTGGGATCTACCTAAACACAGTTTTAGCCTCTCTAACCAGAGACCAGGCCTACTGCCAGAGCCTCAACAAAACAATGATAGCACTGACTCCCACAGTAAGTCAGGCTTTCAGCACTTGAGTCTCAGGCTACTTGCCTGCTGTAGACAAACACACACAGCACGTGGTCCCTCAAGCTACCTGCCTGCTCCCAGACAGAGATAGAGATCCTGAACACAAATCTCACACGCCTAATAAAGGCTTAATCAGGTACAGACCTAATTGGCCCTGAACAAGCCCAAAACCTGATCTGGACTTGGTGGATGGTGGGCCCTCCCACTCTCCCTACCATATAACCCCATGGACCCAATCTTGGTTTTATAAAAGGCCAAACACACTATTGAGAAAGGTGTTTCCCAAAAGAAACAGATGACATAATTTGCCAGTGCACTACCTCTTTGTGGAGCGGAACCAGAGTTTTGTGAAACACACCTGGATATCTTCCCTTTTCCTTGCTTCTGCCAGAGCCGTAAGCGCTGAGGCTGTGGCTTCTGCGCTTTCAGCTTACTGTAGTGTTTGTTCATTGTTAAAAATCCAGGCTAGAAGTGACATGTTACTACTGTACACGGCCATTGTGGTTTTATAGCATTAAAAAACACATTAAATTATTATTATTATTTTTTTTTATCAATGGCCATGTGTAGTAGCGACCAGCTCAGGTGGGAGGCTATTCCACTTATCAAATACCCTTTCACTGAAGTATATTTTTCTGCACAGTTCCTTTAAACCTGCCCCCTGCAACTTCTTAATGCACCTCCCTTCCACTGATTAGATCTGTACAACACATAGGGGGGTATTTACTAAAGGTCGAATAGTTCGACCGAATAGAAATCGATGGAAATC
>JABWIB010000356.1:133308-147770 GCA_016617825.1 Platyplectrum ornatum
GGGGCAATTACCAGTGGCAGGGGAGTTTAAAATTATTTTTTCAATGTAAAGGAACCGGTAGTGCGTGCTTATGGAATGAAGACATTGCAACTATTGTTGGGGAACTACATTTCTATATGAACCTTTTGGTTGCTACATTTTCTAGGAGAAGACCATTTTTTCTTATAAAATCTGCGCTTAGGACTAAAAATATTGCCTACTGTTTGGCTTTCCTGTTCATGCTTTTGGTGTGATATGATAATTTGTCAGAGGCTGAATATTATTTAAAAAGCAAGCCTTTGAATTTCTTTTTGAGTTCATCATGTACATTGAGTAGACAAAGGATTCAAGTGCACCGTCCCCCTCTTGGATTCCCGTTTTTTTTTCCGACCTTGCAAACACAATATCTACATCTGTGATCTTGATAACTTTATAAAAATTGTTGTATATGCTAGATGTTTTAGGGTCAGATTCAGATTTACACTCTCGTGGTCTTACTCATGACTTACACTCTAATGGGTAAAACCATGTTGAATTGCAGATACTGACCAGTGTCACTGTTACACTATTATTAGACCTGTGCTCAACTCTCAACATTAATACTGATTGCAATTAATTCAATTTACCTCTCCTGCAATTGAACATGGTTTTGCCCATGAGAGTCATGAGTGTAAGTCATGAGAGCGCAAATCTGAATCTGGCCCTTACACACTAATGCAAAAAATATGTTTGTTCTGAAAAACATTTAGTTTCCATTTCAGGTACCATTGCAACCAGTATTTTGCGTTCTAATGTGACAATGTCATGTTTAAATTCTAATTGTAACAAAGGATGTGTAACATAAAGTTATGTCATTTGTTTCATGTTGTAATAAACAGTTTTTTTCTGTTATGATTCAACTGACGTTCAACTGAACTGGTTTGCCCACTCACACTGACCTGCCGGACCAATGGCCGAAAACGGTATCATATCTTATCATATTATATCTTATGTTTACAAGATGTATAAAAAAAGAGTGTGCTACCAGGTAACTTGGTATTTTCGCTACGATGTAGAGGATTGTAAGGGAGCAAGGAAAATTGCGAACTTAATTGTTTGGGGGCTCGCAGGTAACATCATATCCCTCTGGACACTAAGTTATTAAAGGGTGGTAAGCAGTGGTGGGATTCAGCAGGTTCTCACTGGATCTATAGAACCACTTCCCAATGTTGGTATTGGTTCTCGGAACCGGTTGTTAATGAGTGCCAGCTGCGCTCATTAAACTTTGTTATTTTGCGCAGATGCTGTGCATCTCTGCCCAGCATTCAGATAATAACTGGGACTGGTTGCCAGAACATAAGTGTAAGTAGGAAACATCGGCAGCATTGCCATTTTGCGTTAACAGCCCAAATACTACTATTGACGTAAGGATACTGATGAAGGAATCTTAGGATGTAGTTCTGTTTATAGCTTAAAATTGTTTGAAATAGTTTTGTATCAAATGAAACAAGGAAGGGATACCACATTAAAGATTTTATTACGTGCAACACGCTCCAGTATGTAGGGAGAACTGGCTGATCATTGAAGACCATATTTCAGGAGCCCACAAGGAACCTTAACAATGTTTTTAAAACCATTCAATATCCAAACACTTTACAGAATGCCACTAATCATATCACAGGTTTGATTGGCATACAAGTGGTCAAACCTAGATGGAGAAATCCTAACTTGACAGAGATGGCCAGAGATGGCTGTACGCATACGATTTTCAATCTAAAATCGATGGAACAACAGGGTCTTAATGCGGACTTCGAACTTAAGTTGTTCCTCTAATTGCTTTTATGCCTGTATTTATATCTACATTTATTTGTTTAACATATTTAAGACATATCCATTTATGCATTTACCCATGTATTTTATGCTATNTTTGACAGTACTGTTTTTTTTTTTTACTCAATTTTTAAATATACTTATTTTCATATAGTAGAGGGGCAGATCTAAATCTATATGTACGACCACATAAACAGTGCTTCAGTACTTAGCCTTGAGGGGACAAACGTTATTTTTTATAATTTACTGCTACTCGCGGCATAAAAAGGGGGCGGGGCTTACACAGAAACAGATGGGGCTTGGGTGGAGTCAGTTGTGACTGGGGTGTCCCGCTCCGGAACCACGGCAAGTTGGGAGGTATGCTCATACTTTTATTTTCATGTTATGATAATGCTCAAAATTATATAATACTTTGGCTCCTGTGTAGGTGTCTATCTATGTTATTAGACATCAGAACCTGATTGGCAGAATCTTAAAGTAAAAGAAATTTAACTATAGCTCAACATCACTACAGCTCAACAACATTGTACGGAGAAAGGAGAAACAATCTGAAAAATGAATGACTCTCAGTATGCAAGCACTACAAAAAAACATCAAAGCAATGACAAAATACACAATGGGCCATACACATCACTGATGGGTGCAAGAAATTAATATAAATGTGGGAAAAAGGGACATATGAAACTTAAATACCCTTCCTTGTGGAAAGGTAGTAATATCAATTAAAAAATGGGATTCTAGACAAAATTAGTGAAGCAGAGATCAATGCTGCTGAAACCAAGGCATTACAACAACAAACAGAATTGCAGCATAAATGAGGATTAGGCTATACCTGTAATCTTATGCAGACATGATTGATTAGCAGACCAGGAAAAGAAACAAATTTTAATATTGATATTGCTGGAAATAACCAATCTTTACAGGGGCGACCTGTTCTCTATTAACCCCTTTTTTATCTACATATTACCAGTTAATATATAAACAGATTTGAAATATGCTCAATGTTAATAAGTCTAAAACCAGAGGTAGGCAAAGTGTGGCTCACCAGGTGATTCTTCATTTCGTTATACAGGACTGGAATTACAAGCATATAAGAAGGAGTTAGTGCAGCAAAGAATGGTTTTGAATTATTTGACTGCTGTACCCNGAGGATATTGTGTTACTTTAACACAGTTTGGTATAAAATGTTGCACATACGTAACCGATAATAATCTAGATGAGATTATTGGACATAAAATGTCAGAATACAGAGCGCACACTGAGAGACAGGGAGCAGTACCTGCATCACAGAGACAGAGGTAAATTATCACTCCAGGATACAGAGTGCACACTGAGAGACGGAGCAGTACTTGCACCATACAGACAGAGATAAATAGCACTCCAGGATACAGAGCGCACATTGAGAGACAGGGTGCAGTACCTGCACCATACAAACAGAGAGGATGTATAGCAGCAGGTGGCAGGATACTACAATGCACACTACTCATGAACAAGGAAACAGCATACAATGACCCGCACCTTGCTCTGGGAGGAAGGAGCTATATAGGGCCAGAGCACAGGAGATGGGAATCTGGACACAGCCAGTGTTAAACAAACAAAAAGTAGATGTAATAAACAAGAGGATAAAACTGGGTGAACTAAGACTCAATTATTTTATGATCTAGAGAGTGAGTGTACAATGAGTAGACAAAGGATTCAAGCGCAATACACAATAAAGCGAAAAATATTTTTTTGCATAAATTTTGTTTATTAGTTTCAAAAAAACAAACAAAGAACTGGTCCAGGACAAGGTGGCATAACAGCAGCCGAGAACAAAATACAGTGTAACAACGTCTTATCTAAATAGGCGTATGCAGTGTCTATGCAGGGTAAACAAACAACTGAGTCCTGGCACGGAGGTATGGTGGTGCCAAACTGCATAGCCAAACAAAAGAGTAACATGGAGGCTAAAGGCACAGTGTCAAGAAAATAACAAACAAGGGTGAAGGGGGGAGGGAAAGAGAGGGAAGGATGGGGGGAGTGGGGGGACCGGGCGGGAGAGACCACCAACAGTTGGGGGGGAGAGATTGCACCTGGGTAGATCTAACGAGTATAGGACTTGTAAAGAGCCGAGTCCTTGAAACTCAGCCAGGGGGACCAGATACTAATAAACTCAGAGGCCTTGTCAGCGGCCGAGGAGGAGATGTCCTCCATATTCATATACAAGTCAAGTCTTGCAGCCCATTCTTTGATAGAGGGTGGAGTGACAGACTTCCAATGGACGGGGAACACTGCCTTGGACGCATTATTGAACTGTTTCAGCAAGGACCTTATATAGGAGGAGACGGGGGAGTGGTTCAGCAGCCAGAATTAAGGGTTATCAGGGACCGCGTCGCACAAGATGGAGGAAGCCACCCGTATCACAGAGGTCCAAAACGGGCGAAGGACAGGGCAGCTCCACCAAATGTTTAACGGGTCACCGACAGCTGAAAGACACCTCCAGCAGAGGTCAGGGACACTCGGCATCATCCGGTGGAGAACCGAGGTGCATCTATACCACCTATACATCACCTTGTATTGGGTTTCCAGGACGGTAGTGCTAGAGGAGGAAAGTGAGTGTGAAGATCTCAGACCACTGCGCAGCTCCCAGAGTCCGCCCCAGGTCCGCCTCCCAGGCTCGGGTGAAGTTCGGGCGAGAGGGCCAGGAATCGGAAACCAAAAGTTTGTACAGCTGGGAGATCAAATGCGAGGGGGACTGTGAGAGCTGGCAGAGGCGTTCAAACAGAGTGGGAGCCCTGGAAAAGGAAGCGATTGCATTCAAACCCAGTATATAGTGTCTGACCTGGAAGTACATCCACCAGCTTCTCTCTGGATGCGTGAACTCGTCAGCTAGGTCCCGCAGGGGCCAAATCCCGTCAGGAAGCACCAGCCGGCCAGCACGCAGGGGCCCGGCCCCACACCACACCCTTAGGAAGTCAGGTCGCAGTCCCGGGAGGAAAGAGGGGTTATGGGAAACGACTGTTCAAGGTAGGGCCAATGGTGGGGTGGGAGATGGAAGGAAGGGCGGGAGTCCAGGGTAGAGTCTCTAGGGGGCGGGGCGGGAAGGTAGCTTCAACTACAATCCATTGCTTGTCGGGGGTGTGTCGTGTCCAGTCAAGCACCCGGCTTAAATGGACTGCCTGGTAGTAGACTAAAAGCGAAAAATATTTTTATTCCGAATAACTTATTAAGTTTTCATTTCCGATACCATCACAACCAGTATTCTGCATTCGGATGAAACAGTGTCATAATGTTTAGATTGTAATTGTAGCTTAGGATATGTGGCATAAGGTTATGTAATTTATTTCATGTTGTAATTGACTGTTTGCATGTTATGATGTTAGATAGATTATAGTTAAATGTGCATGCCTATGCCTAATAGGAATGCTGCGGGAAAGTTCAACTGAAACCGATTTGCCTACACACCTTTTATTAGGAAGGCCTTCAACCTTATTCAGCATTATAGAAGATGACATTTGATCATTTTAGGTGATGTTAATTTGGTTTTAGATTCTGAGTTAGACATATCTCATTGCATTTCATTTCATAATTTAACATAAATAGAGAGCCCCTTTATAGATTTCCAGAAGCTTTTGGCGCAGCATCATAAAAATAACATTTGGTTTGAGAATTGGTTGGACAATAGGGAACAGAGAGTGGTGAGAACTGGAACATTATCTAATTAGTTATAAGTGGTATATCGAAGGGCTCAGTGCTGGGACCAATCCTTTTTAATATATTTATAAATTACCTTGGGGGTGGCTTATACCCTGTTCACACTGACTACCCTGGTGTTTCAGTTTTTACCATCAGGGTAGTTTGCTGGGACTCTGAACTACCCTGGTCAACACAGTTCACACTGAATCAGGGTTGTTGAAACATGAGAATCATCATCATCATCATAGAGCCGTGATTGGCTCTATATATATATTTTGTTTTTTTCGCCATGTGAAAGATGTATACACTGCTCCTGCTGAACTACTCTGCGAGTATATACTGTATATACTGTGTATATACTGTATATACTGTGCTGTATATACTGAAGCTTTGGTATATACAGCACCAGTAAACTGCGTAGGTAGGTTAATTACATGTGAGCTCCTTCTTCTTACTGTGTTCCTTTCCTCTTACTGTGCCCCCTTCATCTTACTCTGTCCCGTACATCTTACTATTCCCCCTTAATCTCTCTCTATATATGGGTGATTTCTATATTACAAGTATCAGTGTGTGGGCGATCTCATCCATCAATCAATATCCTATAATTACAAATTGGTCATATTCCAGGAATGGCATTTAATATCAGTGACATATTTAATGACATATATATGATCAGATCATGGGGCTGATTCAGCCCTGCATCTCCGCTAGCCAGGCTGGCGGAGACGTGAATATTGCGTAAGTGCAGATCGGCTCTGAATGGCACGGAGTCGTTCCACGCCCCTTTTCTCCGTTCCATATGCGCTTTTAGCAGGGCTAAGCCCTGCTAATTGAAAGCGCAGCCTGCACCATGTCTGGACCGAGGCAGGTAAGGTCCTAATTACCTGCCTCATTAAGTGTGAAAAAAAAAAATATTTGTGTGTTTTATTTCTTTTTCATTCACACAAGCGAGGACACACAAGCAGAGGCTCCGGATACAGCATCCGGTACCTCTGCGAGTTTTCAATGAGCGCAGGTATACGGGGCATACGGCATGCGGCCGCCAGAAACGCTGAATCAGGTCCTATGTTCTTAAGAGTTATAAATGTTAATAAATTCCTGTATTAATAGCCATATTGTTGATTGGAATTTTTATTTGCATAGTGACTCAATCCCAAGTGTGAACAAGATGTCTCAGGTCAGGTAATAACAGAACCCATTGGGTGGCCAATGTCTTCCAGTTTCTCCACAACAGAATTCCAGATCCCTGATCTACATTGCAAACAGGACTCACTTTCAAAGGATAAATTCATTACAATCATCTAAATTACCAGATAATTGACAACATTTTTTTTTATTATATCACCTGGGAAGGACCATCTACAGATAAACAGACAATAGACTCAGTGCTTCAATATCTTTTTGACTTCAGACATATTTTGTCCCTGCAGGGAAACCCTGTTTTTCTTTGCAATGGAATGGACAATTTTGTATAAAAGTGTCTGTTAATCTAAGGCAGTTCTTCTCTGCACATCAGGGTGAACGGAACATTGGTTTGATATAAAAATTGTATGTAATAATGTCTATTTGTTAAGAAGTGATGTTTCCTAATCCAACTTTAGTTTACATTTTAAGCATAAAGCTATGTTTTATGTGAGTTTTTAAATACTTAAATTAATATACACATCTCCTATTGTGACATGGTTTTGCTTATGTGTACTCTTGCACCTGTTTTATTCTTAAAATAAGAATAGTAAATCTCTGCATCAATCCATTAATGTGTTTGGGTGGTGGAGGGGTCGTAGGAAGAATAACAGTTGAAAATGTATGTATCCTTGTATGGATATTAAAGATTGTTGGAACAATGGACTTCTGCTGCTCCGCCCATGCTCAGCTCGGTCCGCAGTCGCCTGCTCCGCTTACTATATTTTGATCGTCGAGCCACTATCCCTGACGTGGAGAAGGGGGTTACAAGNTTTTATGCCAAATGGTCGCCTTATATAACTCTGCTCCCACCAGCCACTCAAACACACATTTATTCGTTGTTTGAAAACACTACATGGGCACTGCATCGCAGCCCTTGACCTATATATGCTCCACCTCCCCTCTCTCCGGTATAGCCATCACCTGCCTTCTCTCCCCCCCACCCCCCTTATGTCTCACGTCTGTTTTGATGTTGCCCTTCCCTTATGTTTACTTCGCTCCCACCCCGGTACATTTCTGTTACCACGCACGATGTATGGTTCACCTGCCTTGAATCTTTATCAGATCAGCATTTTGACCCTCTATCTGTATTGCCTCCAAGGCGTTGGGTTTGTCTGGGCCCCAATCGCGATGGTTTCATTATGTGGAATTGTTGCCGCCCTACTGACTCCCTGTATTTGCCCTATATATTTCTGTTTATGTACTGTATTTACTGAAAAACTCAATAAAATGTTTGAGAAAAAAAAAAGAAAAAAAAAAAAAAAGATTGTTGGTTCTGTAGGGGGATTGTTTTTAATTTTTGCAGTAGACAAACAAACAAGTGCAATGTCAATTTGTAGCAGTAAAAAGTATAATGTTTTGGGTTTTTTTGTAAATACACTAACATTGAATTAATCTTAATTGTTTGGTAAACTGTTTCCTAATTTAAGAAAATACAATACTTACATGATTTGTTTATTAAACGTGCTAATATTAATTCTGTGTAGTAACCGAAACACAAAAGAAATACATTAAATAAAGCACAAGTATAACATTTAGATTATATATCTTTCTTTGTCCACCTGCATGCTCTGTTACTCTGCTCTTGCAAAATTACTAATTGAATCCTGAAAATGCCAGCTGTGTCTTTCTGTGTCATTAGAAGAAAGAACCCAAGATAAGAAGAGACCTAGAGAATGTGACTCACAACTGTTATCTAGCTTGACCTTTTAAGGGACCTAGTGAAGTGTTGTCACAGTGAAGAGATGTAGAGGTCATATTAGGCATTGGGCCAAACAACTTTTCATAATGTGTCGGAGACAGGTTAAAGTGAAGACAGCATCCCTTAACCTGCTCTGTGACAACAGCATCAAGTCAGCACTACCATATCTTCAGTCACCTCATAACTCCAAACTGTATGCATGAACGCATTTATGAATACACTAGTGAAAGGGGACCTTGAAGTTAATATTCAGTGGATTGTCAGATTTCAATCACATATATGCATCCAAAGAAGCATTAGCCAACTACCCCTTTTTGAGAATATTTTGACATATATTTGAGAAAAATACAGTTTTTTTCTCTTTTTGCAAAGCATGCAAAATGCAAATGTAAAAAGAATAAAGTATCAGTGTCACTCTCTGGAAAACCAAGAAAGTGAAAGATTCTTTTGTACTTGCAAACAAATATGCAAAGTGCATATAAAGGACACAGATCAGTGGAACAAACCAAACATTTTATGCAGAGAAAAATTATTTTGTTATACATGGGTAGTCAGAATTGAAATTGTGCTGTGATTTATTCTCCTAGCTCTTCAATTTTATTGTCATTTTTTCTTTGTTCATTTCAGGGTTGTTGAGATACACACTGTTTAATCAAGGAGGCTCAACACTGTATTTTGATAAATTGTATTTTAACTGTGACATTTAACCTTAATTGATTTAAATATATGCTAGTTTATTTTGCTACAATATATATATAATATATATATATATATATATATATATATATATATATATCTTTAGATTGTAATTCATACATTGTATGATATATATCTTAATAATAGGACTGTACTGAACCATGAAATTGGAGGGATTCTAGAATAATTACTTCAAACAATTAATACTTTTTTTTGCAGGAAATTCAGAACTCAGAACATTTTACTTTGAGTGTGCATGGATAAATTCCTCTGCCAAAAAGAATAAAATCTGTACAACAGATCAACCTCTTTGTCTCACTGTATAAATTACTGTTTTCTTGTAATACGGGAACAAACAGAGAGGGTTTCTCCAAATGGAATCTTAACTTTAAAAACTGACTAGTCATTTAAATGTCTTATGTATATTTATTGTGAAGTGTTGGTATTGATCTGACACATAAAACAAATAACAATAACAATAAGACTGGATCAAACCCCAATGAATGTTCCATATATAAAAGGTAAGTGCACTTCCCTCTCACAGCATTTACATTGTCATATTCCTACTGCGGGCCCCCAAGCAGAATTCTGGGTCCTGCTACAACTTTTTGCCCCCTTTCCCCAACAGATTATTAAAGATCAGACAGAATAGGGTGTGTGTGCAAACCATTGGTGTCTCCAGTAATCTAATATCTCCCCTTATGTCTCTCTAACTGTACACCACCAATGTATCCCTTTAATGAACTTCTTAAACCATGGTTTGGCCATTTCAGTCCATTTTTTGTGACCTGGGGTTATATTTACTAAGCGGTGAGATTGCAGTGAGATTGAAAAGTGGGGATGTTGCCCATTGCAACCAATCAGATTTGAATTCACATTCTCCAATGTGTAAAATGAAACTGAGAGCTTGAATCTGATTGGTTGCTATAGGCAATATCCTACTTTCCAGTCTCACTGCAATCTCGCTGCTTAGTAAATATACCCCCTTGTGTTCATTTCTACCAAGGTTTTTTTTTTTAGTTAGGGCTTAAAATCTATTGCCAAAGTTAATTTAATGAACAACTGTGAACAATTAATGAACAATTTGGTGGTGTTAATTACTCAACATTGCAATCAGAAAAATTGGACCACAGTCTGTTCCATGTATCATATCTACTCTTACATTATCACCCCTAAATACTACCAAAGTTGCTGTCTGAATTCTACTGGTACAATGAAATACCAGTTTCATTGTTATTAATTCAATTTCATTGAATTTCATTTAAAACTATTTTTACATTTGTGTTATTTGTATTTTTGTGCTTTAGAAAATGAAGTTACACAGAAACATATTTTACACAGAGTGTAAGAAAGAAGACTCCAATTATCCACTGATCAATTGTTCAAGATGCTGTAATCATGAAGACAAACTAGAAATTTAGTTTCAATCAATAATTTAGAGCATGATTTATTAGCTTCAGCTATATTGGTTATTTAGATACTGTTGTAGCACATACGATAAGTATGCATTTTTAAGACAAAAAAGATTTCAGGTAGGCAACTCTTANATAAAATAGTCACACAAGAACACTATAATACATTTCCATTCCATGATTGTTTNATTTATTAAAACAATCATACATCACTGTAGAAGCAGGGTGATAAGCATTTCTACAACAGGATTGCCAACCTCTCAACCTACTCATAAATGGGACATAATTTTCAGATGTTTAAATATAGATGGGACTACATTTTATTTACATCAAGTCCCACCATTGCTGTCTTATCTTTCTGCCTTTAGAGAATTCCCACATGGCAGAATGTGTTTATTAGCATATATGTATGGATGTATAGGATTCGTTATATAAGGATCCTTAACACCTTTAGAATGTGTACATCAAGTGTGAGGAGCAAGACATAACCAGTGCAGATTACAGTTACTGGCAAAATGTCTCCAGATTAGTGGATTTAATTCGGGATCATCCAAGTAAGCATGTACAGTACTTGTCAGTACTTGTCTGAGCACATTCTCTGAAATAGAAAAAAAGCTGGTTAATTGTATATTGTATTTTTATTGTTTATCCGTAAGGAGAACTTGACTACTTGCAGGATTATGCTCTTAGTGGTAGGGTTGCAGTAGGAAAACTACTTCTACATGCTACAAGCAAAAAGGGATGCATGAGCTAAGAAGCATAATGATTAGACTGAGAAACAGACTGAGAATCAGATCAAAATTTGTACTTTTTGGCTGCCAGCGTTATTGTTTATCGACATCCAGGTGAGTTCTTTCTTCCAGACTGTATAGCACCAACAGTTAAGCATGGAGAAGACAATGTGATAATTTGAGGATGTTTCAAACAAGTTGATCACCTATGGCCAGATTCAGATTTACTCTCTCATGACTTACACTCATGACTTACACTGTCATAGGCAAAACCATTTTGAATTGCAGGGGAGGTAAATTGAATTAATTACAATTAGTATTAAAGGTGAGAGATGATGTTTCCTAGCACAAGTCTAATAACAGTGTAAAGATGGCCATTCACTAGAATGATTATCGTATGGATATGATTTTCTTGTGAAATCATCAGATTTTAGCTCGCTAACATAAGGCAATAATCATTAGTAAACATTGCCCACTGACTAGTCGATAATCATTTTGAAGTTAAAAAAAAGTGTTTTACTAGCGATTTTTTACACCATTTATAGTTATTGAAAATATCGTTGCTTTTACAATTATCGTTATCAATTTTTGTTTTTTTTTTCAAAAAAACATATTCCTATAAAAGGAAAGGCACATGGTGATCGACATGACCTTTATTGTACTGACCCGGAACAGGAACACGATATTGTGCCTTGGTTTCTGGTTGTTTTCATAAATGATACATATGTAATGCAAGAAGGCGCCCTGTTGTAAATAGGAAGCAGCACTGACGTTTCTCATGCATTAACATAACAACTCCTGAATCTGTAAAAATACCTCTGTTTTATCGCAGTCGATTATCGTTCCATGACAAACACACTCCAATCTCGTTAACAATTATCGTAAACCTGCCAAAAGATAAAATAATCGCTATCACTCTGCCACAATGCGATTATTGTACAAGGGGGACAAAATATCTGACCCATTCACTAGAGCGATTTATGTAACGATTTACCATAATTGTCTGATCAGATAACCGTTCTATTTCACAAGTATTGCATTATTACTCAAAAGCTCTGTATGTATATAATGCACAAATGCATCCTCTATGGGTTTTATTTCCATCTAACATGTTTGTCTGCTTTTGCATGAACATTCTCTAAAACTCAGTGTATGTTAGTGGGGGATCTTAATAGCTAAGCATTTTTAGCAGGTGCATAAAGAGGCTTGGGGTGCTACTATAAATAGGTGTATAAATGAACTTAAGCAGAGTACACACCACAATGTTTGATTTACGCAATAATAATAAAAAAAACAGATCCTGCTGACATCTGTTCAATGTGAACTCTCCAAATATGCTACAGGATTGTTTTAGAGAGTCTATGGTCATTTGATTTGGAGTTTCCTAATATATCTGACCAACCATATCCCGAAGTCTGCAGAGAATCAAAACTGACACATGGGCCTAAATTCACTAAGCGGGCAGTTTGCAGGGGAATTGAAAAGAGGTGATGTTGCCCATAGCAACCAATCAGATTTGAGCTCTCAGTTTCATTTTACATACTGGAGAATGTGAGCGAAAATCCCCACTTTTCAATTCCCCTGCAAACTCCCCGCTTAGTGAATTTAGGCCGTGATCTTCCCATTCATAATGTTGTATAGAGCCACCTTGTGGACAAGTATGTATTTGCAGCATATTATTGCTGCAAAGATTTCTGGGATAGCTTGTAGACAATAAATAAGAATCTAAAAGGTCAGTGTGTACAGGCAGTGCAGCTTGAGAACTTTGAATTCTTACAAAGACAAATGATTGTGTAAAAAATATAAATGTAAACTCACCGTTGATGTGTCTACTGGTTCACACAATACTGTATAAATAGTGTGTGTGTGTACTTGTATATAGTGTGTTTATGTATATTGTGTGTATTAGGGTTGCCAACTGGCTACTAATTTTGAAAGGAGTCCTGGTATTGTTTGCCAGTAAATTTGCAGTGTGCACTGTTAGGTGTGGTTACCATAATTTCCCCAATATTCATCTTATAAATTGTTGGGGTACAGGGTTCACCTGTACCATGGACCCTTCATGTGAGTAGGCCTAAATCAACAGCTAGCTGTAAAGTATGCCTGTAATGGATACTGAGTGTCCAATGCAGCACTGCTGAAAACAGATGGCGTGCTTTTATTAAACAGTTTCATACAGATAGAATACATACATCAAGAGCTTTGATCGGCTCATTATACTATAGAAAAGACATTGCTTGATTGGTTATTAAAATCAAGACATATAGAATGGAGTGAGAGTAGTTCTGACCAAGTCAAAGCTCTATTTTTTTAGAAAAAGGATGATGCCCAAATATGTAATGCAAAGACATGTAACATTCATCCTAGTGTCAGGTCCCATATTCTAACAAAACAAAGACAAGAGATAATTCTCATAACATTCTCATAACCTTGGTAGCTGAAATGNTGCAAAATTTGTATTGACGGAGAATACGGCCCAAAGGCCAAATGCATTTTACTTTTTAAGAATAGAAAAAATATTATTATAACGGCTCCTAATAATATATGCTTAATTAATATACTAATACCTTGTCCAAATGGCCAATATATATTCCCCAATTTTCTTCTTTATTAAGTTTTCATGCAGCTTGTTTTACTTTAATATGAGTATGTATATATTTGGGACCTATATGTTAAGATAGTGGTTCCCAAACTGTGTGCCTAGGCTCCCCATGGTGCCACGATGCTCTCATTGGGGTGCCACGAATTGTCTTTTCCGACATTGTGACAGGTTGCAAGTGTTTCTTAGAAGCGCAATTTTACTTCTTGTATAGGAGCAACACAAGAAATAATGTCAATCTGAAGTATCTCTGTCTTTACCTAAATAGTCATTACGTTAGTTTACTAATGGGAAATTATTTTGTGTTAGGGGTGCCTTGAAAAATTATGGAAACCCTAAGGGTGTCTCGAACTCGAAAGTTTGGGAAGCACTGTGTTAAGACATTGCCACTTAATAAACCAATCCCAGCACATGACACCCCTATAGAATAATCCACTATTTTCTCCCGCCGCTCCCGTATAAGTATAGCGCAGTTAACGTGCTTCACACAGTACCCTCCTCCCGCCGCTCCCGTATAAGTATAGCGCAGTTAACGTGCTTCACGCAGTACCCTCCTCCCGCCGCTCCCGTATAAGTATAGCGCAGTTAACGTGCTTCACGCAGTACCCTCCTCCCGCCGCTCCCGTATAAGTGAAACGCAGTCAAGTTATACCTCTTTTCCACCAAAAATCCAGGTT
>JABWIB010000357.1:16905-48635 GCA_016617825.1 Platyplectrum ornatum
CCTAACCCTTACCTCCCCTGTGCCAGAAGATTTAATACCTAGTATCACAGCACATTACTACATTCATAAAAATGTGTTTTAGACATTCATGGTGGCTCAGTGATTAGCACTTGTGCCTCACATCGCTTAGGCTGTAAGTTCAATTCCTGGGACCTTATCTGTGTGGAGTTCTCCCTATATATAGCACTTGGCCCTATGTATCGATCCTCAATCTCCTTTAGAATGTAATCTTATGGCCAGGACCCTCTCCCCTAGCCATTCTGTCTGTCTGCAAATACTGTTATTATCACTGCAAATACTGTTATTAATAATAATAATCACTATTTTAAAATAGATACAGCCGNCATTTAGCTGTTGGTNGTATTTATTTNNTTTTTTTAAAGGCACATTTACCGCTTTGAATGTATCCCCATCTTATCTTCTACTGTCAATGACCTTTCAAGTAAATGGATGAAGTGAAATGCTGTACATCCGCACTGTGGGTATGTTTGTTGAAATCATTGAAACGCTCAGTAGATAAATATGTCCTTAGGAACATTCTCCATTCAGTGGACCNTTTTCTAAGGTGGCTGATGGGCTAATTAGTAAGCCTTTCTCATAGCCCTACATCACCACCCGGATCACACGTCCCCTTAAAATTGAGTCGGGCTGTAAAATATCTCTGAAGGTCCTTTCATTTTCTGTCTTCTCCCCAGTAAGATTTAGTANAAGATAGATTATTATGGGTGCAATATGTTAGCGTGACATTCAGAACGTCGACAGTTAACCCCCTGGCACTGGATTGCCACCAGAGTTAACTGATCTGCATAGTTCCAAAAAAGAGAACAGGGAGGAGGAGGAAGCGTGTGGGAGCAGGAACAGGGACAAAGTAAGTCATTTATTTATTTTTTTTAGAAAACTTTTTTAAACTATTTTAGTAACTAAACAGCAAACATTGTGGTGTCAACTGTATCTATGTCATATTTATTATTACTGATTTAATGGCTGATTTAATGGCTGTAATGGATTCTTCTTCTTAACAATATTATTATTATTATAATAATAATAATAATAATAATAATAATTATTATTATTATTATTATTATTATTATTATTATCAATACCAATAAAGCACCAGATTCAGGGCTCAGGAACTTCTGTGTTTGGATAACCAAATGCAGACCTTGTGGTTTTTATAATATTCAAGCAGCATCATACAGACTCCCCAATGGATGCGGGAGGCCACTGCATTGTGTTTTCCACATATAAACCTCTACCTTAAGCTTTCTGCTCCCTCCTTGCTTCAAAGAAACCTGGATAGCACACCAATGCCCTCTTCTGGTTCCACTCCTGAAAAACTAAACCAGGGTTGCCACTTTTGGGTTTCTCCTTTCTGAAGGAAACAAAAGGGTGGCAGCATAGGAGTTGGACAAAGGGTGTAATTTATGCAAATCCCACCCATTACTCCGCCCCACGAGCGGGAAAACATATGTTTCGCTGTGGATCAGCAGGGTGATATACATACTGCCTCAGCCCAAGTCCTGGGTGATTTGCCAACCCTCCTGGGATAGCGGGATAACTCCCTGAAATTCGTGAGTCTCCTGGAAATTCGATAACCCTGAAGAAAATGCCTTTGAAGAAAGTCAGGATACGTTCTGATATCTAATACTAACTTCATTGGGAATTACTTTGAGCCATAGGATGAATTGTATCAAATCTGCACATCTTCCCCATAGATCACATTGTATAAATCAAATCTGCAAAACAATTTAAATCCCCCAATCAGTAACATATCTTCTGTTTATTGGCCACTTCTACTAACATGTTATTTTGATTTAGTGATACACATAACGTAATGGATTGAACCCTAGCTGATGGGAATCATTGGTTTGATTATCCATCACTCTGCCAGTGTCGTGCTGGGAAGAGAGGAAAGCACTGGAAAGAAGTGCGGAGTGTGTTACTGTCAATGGGGACCGGCAGCATTGATAAGAGGAGCACAGTCAGCAATGTGAGATAATCATTTGCTCCCGCCGTGTTGTTCTCGCATCAGCACTCTAATTGGAACTAACCATGAGAGAAAGATAAAGGACACAAGTAATCCACTCTGTCACCCACAACTCCCTGCACTTATTTCACAAGGTTTTGGTCCCGGTGCTTAAAACTACTGGACAATATTGTGAAAGAGACAAGTCGCTCGGTTAAAATGAACTATAAAAGACTTTGAATGTTGTGACAGTAGCTGCAAGTACAGTACTGTTGTAGAGGGACTTTTGGCGGCTGAGGCAGCGCTACAAGTAACTGCACAAAGTGGTGCAAGTCTATACCAGGACAAACCATGTCGCAATAGTACGGGTGACAAGAAATGACTTACGCTCTCATGGGCAAAACCATGTTGAATTGCAGGGGAGGTAATTTGAAATAATTGCAATCAGTATTACAGGTGAGAGATGATGTTTCCAGCACATGTCTAATAACAGCGTGACAGTAACGCTGGTCAGTATCTGTGTGCAACATGCAACAATAAAGTATTCTCCCTGCATGCAAACACTGAGATTCATTTTACCTCCCATGCAATTCATCATGGTTTTGTCCATGAGAGTGTAAGTGATGAGTGTTAGTCATGAGAGTGTAAATCTGAATCTGGCCCTTAGAATGGAAGCTTGCGAGCAGGGCCCCTCTTCCCCACCCATTCTGTCTGTGTGTATTCCCCACTGTATGGTGCTGCGGTCACTGTGTTACGCCTAATAAATAAGCAGTAATAGGTAAAAGTAATGGCAATTATTAAAATGTATATATTTAGGAGCAAGTGTACATCAGACGGAGAAAGTGGATTTATTTAACTTTGCAGACTTTATTCAAATCAGACCCAAAGCCCTGCCCCTGGGACAGTAAACCTCATATATTTGCTATGACTGGGCAGGCGCCCCGCCTATTCATACTACCGATCGGGGCTGAGGCAGTAATTCATTGTCTCAGATTGACTCTCCTGGGATTCCGGGAAAGTTGGGAAACCTGACTATTAATGGTGTTTTGTAACATACTTCATTCCAGATACAGAGACACCTACTTCAGATTTCAGATTCTTTTTGTCATCCTCTTTCGCTTTTATAAAACCAGCCTCTGTCCTTCCGGGTTTTACGGTATGTAAATTTAACTCCGAAGAATAGTATAGAACAGATGTGGAATTTGGCCTCTGCTGAATATGTGTGAATGTATTGGAGCCCTGTGCAGGTGTAAGACCTGATATAGTGATGGCTGATTCCAGGAACAAAAATACAACAACAACAAAATGAACCAAAACAGATGGACTCAGAAGCAAACATAAAATCGATAAAGCACATATGTTTGTATTTGTTATTTTGCTGTTAAGGAAACATAAAAATGACACTTTGATGCTGCGTCGGTTTACCTGGAAAAGTTGGCAGTAACTTTTTGGCAACGCAGATGTTTTGCAATGATAATATATTCCCATAGATATTGTTCATCTCTCCTTAGGTTATGTATGTTTGGCCCAAGGCAGAAACACCTGTTGTTCTAGCCTCATCTGCCTGTCCATTATACACAGTAGCTTGTTGCAGTATCCTCAAGCTGTATTTAAATTATCTCCTATCTCAGGGTCTATGGGTCCCCTTTAATGTAGTTACTAAATATAAAAAAATCGGTGCTGTTCTTTAATATTCGGGACACTTGGGAGGTATTGTATGTAGACTATAACATTATGGCATGTTATATTATATCGGGGATATTTTTTTTTTTTATAGCTGTATTAAAAAGTACAACTCTATTCATTCATAAATATAAGTGTTGTACACTTCAGCAAACTCTGGCAGGAAGAGTTCACAGAGGAAGAAATGTATTATGCAGCTGCGTGGTGCACGCCGGTGACTGGAAGAGCTTTCACTCCGTAGCCTGTGTTAGCACAATGTTCTGAGAGAGCG
This sequence comes from Platyplectrum ornatum, assembly GCA_016617825.1. NCBI lineage: Eukaryota > Metazoa > Chordata > Amphibia > Anura > Limnodynastidae > Platyplectrum > Platyplectrum ornatum. The sequence continues at coordinate 20,826 of JABWIB010000357.1, forward strand.
AAGATCTGCTGTGATCACCATATTATTTATTTACCATCTCGTGTTATGGTGTTCTTGTGTTACAACCAGAGAAGTACTTTCTAACAAAGGATAGACAAGAAAACACACTAGCACGAAAACAAGACTATTAGTCTAGTTCAAGTGCATTTTATAAATAGTTGTACAGCACTGGATCCACGAAGCTCTGGTGGTCCACATGGATTCCCCCTGTCACTCCCCTCTCCTGTGCATACTCGTCCATAGTCGTGCCTTAAGTGCTCCATATGCATGCACTTCTAAATAGCCATACCACCACTTCTAGATGTCCACTTCAACCACTGATTATGAATATAATCGTTAATGATGATAATAATAATAATAATAATAATAATAGTAAAGATAATATCAATTATCAATTACCAGTTTATGACTTTTTTACATAATTATAAAGCATATACAATATTTAAAAATATTTAAATTATAAATAAAGCAAAGCAGAGGTGTAAAGTGACAGACTTGAGCCCCGTATCAAGGAGGTGAGGTCCAAAAGTGGTGGGTGGGGCAGACTAAACTGCGGATATTTAGGGAACAAGGGCAGATTGTCATCTTCAAACAGCTGAGTGCTGAGCGCTGTTTCTAACTTCATTGCATGCAGCTCAGCAAAGGGCTGCAAGACAGATCATTAAGAGAGGAAAGTTACACCTGGGCAAAACCATGATGAGATGCAGGGGAGGTAAATGTGTTTTATTCTTTGATTGCAGGAAGAATAATTTGCTTATTGCGCAGCGTTACTTTTAGCCTTTATTTAGACTTGTGTTAGGAAGCATCATCTCTCAGCTCTAATACTCTTCTGAACAGATATAATTTACCTCCCCTGCAATTCATTATAGTTTAACCCAGGTGTAACTTCTCCTCTCCTCTGGATCCGATCCATCACGTGCATCTAGAAAAGACTTTTAGTAGCCGTAAACATAGGCCCCATAAGTTCTTGCCACAGCAAAGCAATTATTCACACCCGAGTGTAATCTTCACACTGTGTCTTCTCCACAAGAAAAGCACCATGGGATACACTGAAATATTTGAAAAAGCCCTCTGAAATGTAACGCAGGCATGCCATTTAGTTGTCTTTTAAAATATAAATATCCTGTACCTACTGCAGCTACATACATATTTTAAAGCTACAGAAAAAAAGACGAAAGATTCCTTTTCTGCAAAGTTTCCAGCCAGGTGGGCCGCATCTGAAGTTAGAATAATGAGGACGCCAGCGCTGACATTCATATGGAATTCTAAAGAATAAAGTGTTTGGAGGCCACTGGCATTTGAAATGGCAACCCTTTTTAATCAATGTAAATAGTTTTCTCACATTTGAAATTTTTTGGCGTCTCCGATTAGCTGAAGGTCAGCGTTTCGGTTTAGAACCCCAAACACGTTCCTGGTATGACAGAGAGAGGAATTTCCGAGGCTGAAAGCTATTTTGAGCAGCTTCCAGAGACATCTCTTTATAAGACCGTCTTAACTGTGATTTGCTAATCACTATGCAGAAGACTTCTCCGGCTAATTAAAGGATTGGTGCAGTGATGAAGATAAAGAATACAGAACAGGCCGAGAAACTAATCTACAAGCAAAACACAGAAGCTACTTGTTAGCTGTAAGGGCATATTTTATCGACAGCTGTGACCAATACGGATGAGTTATACAGCGAAAGGTTTTCTAACACCTTCCTGGTGTCACTGCTACCTGCTATTTAGACAAATTAAGCCTTATCCTGACTGTTGTAAAGGTGGATGGGTAAACAAATCAGGACACAAGATCAAATAGCCGGGATTTTGGTATTTGTGACTTCTGTATGTGGGTGAAATGTGTATACGAGTGCACGATTGTTTAATACTACTGCTTTGTAATTAAAGTTATTGTCCAATCAGATGAGATTATGGAGCGGATTCAGAGTGCTGCAACAGCCTGGTTTAAGGTTTCGCACCTGCCTGGAATCCAGTTTATTTACGTAAGAGAAGGGACGTTCCTTAAATATATGGCTTTTCAGTGGATTAGCCATGATAATTACTGGCCAAGTTAGGTGTGAGGCTCTGTTCACACTATGTCCGTCATCCGTTCCGTTCATATTGCACTTGCATCCGTTCATTAACGGATGCAAAATGTGCAAAAAATAGACAAATTTTGGACGGATCAGTTTGACTTCATCCGGCTAAAAACGGATCCGTTTAACTCCGTTTGCATCCGTTCACTTCCGTTTGAACGGATCCGTTTACGAGGGGGGAGGAATTTGCAAAACCAGGAAGGGGATGAGCATACTGTACAGGAAATTGTCATTCTTTGTTGGAGTTCGGCAGAAGATTTTGATTGATTTGATACTTTCTGTCTGCAATTATCCGTTTGAACGGATGCAAATAGTGTACATCCGTTCAAACGGATCCTCCATTGACTACAATGTAAAAAATGGACGGACGTCTATAATCCGTTCACCTTCCGTTCACCTTCCGTTCAGCTGAGCGGACTGAAAATTACTACATGCTACGTCCAAGCCTCCGTCCAATGAACGGAAGGTGAACGGAAGTGAACTGAACTGATGCAAAGGGTGCTCAAATAAAGCAAAAATGTGTCCATAGGAAACAATGGTAGTCCGTTTGCATCAGTTCACTGTCATCAGTTTAAACTGATGAACGGACATAGTGTGAACAGAGCCTAAGCCCGAGAAGCCCAAACTGATTTTGGCAGTGAATAAAAAACCAAACTCTATTTAAAATAAAAGAAATGTAATAAAATGGGTTTTTCTTTTTTATTTTATTAAAAAATCCATTCTTATTTATTAATATTATTTATATTAAGTCATCTGAATAAATATTTTTTAATACCGGAAAAACCAGGGTTAAAAATAAATATATTCAGAATACTTTTATTAACCGGTGAGTACTATGCCGGCTTTTATATGTGCAACGATCGCTGCATGTACACACAATTGCAGAGACTCCGGCTATAGAAGACTGAACCTCCTCGCTTGCATTTCTGGCGTAATGAATTCCCTTTCCCTGCATGCTGTTCAGAGTTGAATGCTTCTCAAAAAATATTGTCCCTTGTTAAACCGCCCAAACCTAAACTAAATGTCTCCCTAACTGGAGACGGGATGTAGGAAACTTTTATAGTTTAGAAGTGCCCGCAGACAAAATACCACTATTCTGCAAGCCTGGACCAGTTCTGCGCCCCCTCCCTTAGCAATGGTCGGAGGAAAACTGCTCACGTTACTTTGTATTGGTTGGGTTGAAATGCTTTCAGGCTAGGAGCACAGAATTGGGGTTGGGAAACCTATATGAACCCTGTATCTGAGCAAAGGATTCATCTTTACAGTATACGACCTGGTATTTGTTACAAACTTCAGGCAATGGCCCTCCATTGCTTTTCATTAATGGGGCAGATGACGGTGTTTCCTAAGTTGGTTTGATTGGCTTCTCTGGAATGTTTTGTTGACTGCAATCAGTGAACACTGAAATCACTGCATTAGCCCCTGTCCGGGGAGATTTGCCCTTTTTGCTGGTACATTAAAAAAGAAATAGTCTACCCAACTCCACTGTTTCTCATTGATTTCATCATTGTTTAATTGCTAAATATTACCAAAATGTGGATATAGGACAAGGCGGGTTTGTAGGCTGTAAATTTTTATTTTTTCATAGCATATGGTGAGACTTTCACATTTTGTACTTCAGCTATTCACGCAGGTGAAAATGAGTGCTAACTATTAATTTATTCTGTATTATGCATTAAATATAGCTGCTAGGAGCTATAATGAAACATAGCAGACACTGACGGCTGCCAATTTTATTTAACTGTTGTGTGAAAATGATAGTGTCATAGAATCAGTTCAATATGGTGTGTGTCTGTGTGTTTGTATATTATATTTACTTGACTACAACAAGAGAAACATATTAAATAGGTGAGCAGTAAATGATGTACCACATTTTAATAGTACCTTGATAATAGGACGGCATGTATGAGAGACAGTGGTAAGATCTGTAAAAGTAAAGAGAATTGATATGTTAATCCAGTAGCAGGCATGCTGATATAAAGGAATCAAGGATGCAACTCATAACATCATGACACCTTAATTTGAAGATACATGGGGAAACAATGTGTGGGTGTGCTGGGTGCTTCGAAGTGGATGGTCAAGATATCTTCAGGGTGGGATAAACATCCAGAACGCATTAGAGACACAACGCATAAACCACACTTACACTGATACTAAAGATTTTTAATTGAAGAGGTGAGCAGATGAAGGAAGGAGCATTGTCACAAAATCGTAGCTGGAGAAAAAAGTATATATCAGCTCATTTCGGGCACCGATTGAATGAAAGTATTATTGACTAGGGAGGAAATGAAATATACATTTTCGGCATACACTGTTTATAGATGTATGTATATAGATGTATGTATATATGTGTGTATATATATATATATATATATATATATATACCCTCCAAATGACCCATTCCACCAGGTACCTGTATTGAGGAGAGTGACAGGTGGAAGTCAGGACCAGAATAATTGCATTGAATTGAATTTGCATTGAATTGAAATTGATTTAATTGGTTTGTTACAATTAAACAAGAGCATACACACTAATGCAATATTTTACCAAGCGTTGCCGGACCTGCGTTTTCACCAAGGGATTTTAAAAAATTCCCTGATTGGTACCATGGATGGGCGGGGCATGATGACTATAAATCCCGCCCATCCTTAGTAAACCCTGAACTTAAGGGGCAGAGCTTTGGGGATAATTTACATAAATCACGCCCTCATGCCCCTCCTACCAGCTGACTTTACTCTCAGGCTCCACTTCACAGTTACCATAGTTCCCTATATGTGGTCGGACAGTACCGCATTTGTTATATGAGATCCAAGAACCCCTATGTGCTAAATAATGCTCAATGCTCTACCTCTTCTTCCTGTGTTCAAAGCAATCCTTTAAAACCTGATTTTTTCACTTTTAACTGTATTCTTTTATAGCCTTATTGCGTATCTGTCTAATTGTATTGTGTTATTGGCTCTGTAATAGCTGGTGGCTGGAATTAGTATTCAAGCAGAGCTCACAATAGCATCAGTGGGGACAGAACTGGCCCAGAGGAATTCCTGCCGAGTTCAGCTTATATCCCTGTATAGACACTTGCATTTGTTTTATAGCGAGTATACTTATTTACTGTACGTAGTAACATTATACAGTCTGTTCTAGCCAAGATTTTAATTATGCACTTTTAGTTTCCAATTAGTAATATTTTTTCATACACAAAAAGAAAATGTGTATGACGTATTAGACAGCTGCATAGGTGGTTATTGCTGTCACTGACCTGTTTACAGTCTCATAGTGAAACAGGTTAGGGAAAAAGTTTACAGCTCTTGCGTCATTGGTTTTACAACCTGCGTATTATGATTCACTTCATCAAGACACAATACCGCCTGGGAAATGTACATTCTAGGATCAATGCATTCTAATGTACAATACATTAGCTTATTTATACATATGGAACAAGAAAGAACACCTGATTTTGTGCAGGAATCCATTATCATGACAGGAAGTGAAAGGCAGCCCCATGTGTGCATAGGGGCATTTAAATCATATCATAAGGGCTGGTGTGATTCCCCCGTATAAACATACCGCAAGCAGGGGCATACAGAAGGTTGATCTGGTGTTGATCCCTTTAAGATGACTGATCACAACACACATTGTCTTCAGCCGTGATTGTGAGTGAGGGCTTTAGCATACCCTCCAATTGTACCTATTTAGCAGCCACAGTACCAGTCTATACCAGCTAAAAATGGCTACAAAAGGGTTGCTGAAACCACCCCCCTCCCTGGATTTTCATGGAGATGTACATATTCTATGAGGCAGTCATTTTCATAAACTAACTGCCTCCAGCCCTGATCTCTACTATAAATTGGCTGGACCTAATGACAAAGCCCCGCCCATCCAAAGTAAATGTATATTTTGCCGGGCAGGGGTGGGGCTACAGGCATGATTTGAATAATTTGCACCCTCTGTTCAACACCCATGCTGAAGAAGTCAAAAGTCATCAACTCTGATTGTTACCCACATTGACACATATATGGCCTTTTGGAGTCCATGAACGGTGGTAGTTGGAATGCATTGTAATATATTATAAACAATTATTATTACATTTAAATTGTTCATCATTTGGCTATGTGAGCTCCACTCTTTAAAACTAGAATTCATTAGAACTCCATACATTAAAACACATATATGAACTCTTGTTACAGGTCAGTATGCAATCTGGTCTTGTGACAGGAAGCTTTAAATATGCTGGGGAAGTATTGTCCTATACACCGATTAAATTCCGCATCCAAATCATGCTCATTCCACACCAAAACATTTGACATTTTTCCTTCATTTCAATTTCATTGACAATAAACTTGACAACATCTTTAGCAGCAGCAGTCAATTTGTTGTCATACCATGGGATTTCCTCTTCATTAGGTCTACTCATCTAAACTTTTACTACTTGTCTTGATGGCAGTGTCCATATGCTGCTGGTCTCCTTTGCCAAGCTTATTAAAATGTTATGCGGGACATTATCGCAAGACAGCAATGATCTCTTTAACAATTAACATGCTATGTCATTTAAAGAACATATTTGTCGCAGCCACTCTTCTGTTAAGATGAGAAAGTAATAGTTTTGACATTAAGCTTATTTTTTGGAGCAGAAATAACCAAAATGAGTTGCTAATTGCGATTCTGTTAGATCTCGTCTTTTAGTTGGTTGAAAGTTTCATTTAGTATCGAGCAATAGAGGTTAAAGAAGAAATTCAGCACAATTTGGACGGTTCCATTAATATTTTCTGCATCATATACATTACTTGCTAAGGGAACATTACAACATCTCGCCATCGCCAATAAGCTACTGTAAGCAGATCACTGTAGTAGAACAAGCACAATAATCCACCTGGGCTTTTACACCGTAGATGGGGTGGATTATCTGGAGCATCTGAAAATCAGCATTTTGTCCATTTTGTTTCCTATGGAGTGAGGAGAACTTAATAAAAAGAAAAGAGCTTTGTTTTATCTTATCTCTATTTCAAAACCTTCAGAATCTCCATAGATATTTCCTTATAGTTGTTCCCAGCTAATGCCTCCTGGTGATGGATTTGGTGTGCCAGTTTGAAAGGCTATAATTCAACAGGGGTGTTTCCGCAACCATTCATTGGATAGAATAGATCCAGAAGGAAGACATCCCGACACACTTCATATGGTGAATAAAGGGCCATTGATTTCCTGGTACCGAAAGCTCGGAAAATCGAGCTTTTCCCAATCCTAAACCTTTATTTAAATCCTCACCCAACCCTCCCCTTCCATTTCTGTAACCATAACTCTTCCATTCCCACCACCTAACCCTAACCTCCACTTTTCCATTTGATTCTCTCCCCACAGCCTATCCCTTGTAGGATTGGTTTTCTCCTCATACCTAAATCTTTCCCTGCTATGCTTCATTCCAAACTCATAGACTAAACATAATACTCCCGCTCTATCCTCCATCCCTCCTCACAATTTTACTTACCTGTCTGGACGTACGCTGTCAGGTCTGCGGTCTGGGTGTTCCAGGCAACTGGAAAGTGTCGGCAGGGCCGCCATTAGGGAGGGAGGACAGCTGGGCCTACTGTCCTAGGCCTGGACAAAGCGAGGGACAGTAGGCCCACACCATGAGGGAATACAGATAGAAAGTAAGAACCCCGCCCCTGGGCCCGGGCGGCATCACAACATCATGATGTCAGGCTGCAGGGGCAAATCATTTTAATTTTGGAATTCCTGGCCTTGCTATTTCTGACGGCAGTTCTGAAAATAAAACATTTTTGGAAGATAAAAGCTGACATATAGCCGTCTATTGGCCAAACGGGTGATCTACACAGATGGTATCTAATGATCTTCTCTAGTTAGGAAGAAAACAAGGTTGGTTGTTGTAGGACAGTTATGTAATAATATGTTAAGGAGTTACAAAATTCTCAAACCAATGAAGCTTTGAATTAGTTTTTACTTATTTTATTTTAACTAATTTGAACTCTGAAAAGCGGGTTACCCAGAAGCATTTAAGTGCTTAATCAACAAACGTCTCTCTTGCCAATCCCCCTTTTTAAGAACTTTTATGATGAGTTTAACTTAGCATACTTCTTTTCCAGGCAGTAAAACCTCTGCCTATATAGATATATATGATTGCGTTGTCTTCTTTATGTAGCATGAATACTGTTTTTATTGTTTAATAGTTTAAAATGAATTACTGCATATAAAACTTATAGATTGAGCTAAGGAACACCTTAGAATAGAAACGGTGTGTATTAGAGAGGTGTACTTTTCTGATAGCAGGTTTCTTTCTTCTAGAATGTTTGTGCACTTAAAAAGAAAAGTCTTTATGGCGTTGTTATGACAGCAAAGAAGAATATAATTATAAACAATATCTTGCTTACGCTGCAATTCCGTGCATTTATGATAGGAAATTAAAATCTGATTTGCTTTGCTATCTCATAAACTGAGAAACACATTACTTAACCCAATATTTCTATCTGGCTGTGTTTATATTGCATTGCAAAAAACCCAGTCATTATTGATTCATCAAAAAAAAACTAGAATAAATTAATGTAATTAGTTGCTTGTTAGACGGAGATGCAACAGAATAACTTGTCTGCACTGTTTACCTGTCATTACCACACAATAGGGCAATCCAGCATAGAATATTGTATTAGAATTGGACGCCTTGCTTTATGATCATAAAATTGATCTAAAAAGTCTTTGAGCTCACAGAGTGGTGTACTACACAGACAACCACAACATAATGCCACATTGGTTTATCTGTGGGAACAGTACTTAAATGTGGTAAGGGTTTGGTCTGTGATGTCTATACCAAGATAATTATTGTTATTTTATATTCATAAAGTGCCTATACAGTATAACAAAACAACATAAAAATCTAAATAAAAAAAACCCTACAAAATAGAAAACATGCAAAAAAAAAAAAAAGTACCAACAAGGTAGTACAAGGTAGCTGGTAGGCATTAAAGAAGCGATATGTTATAAGAGCATATACTTTGTAGGCTGGTGGATAGTCTGACTGAGAAAAGCAGAGAATTCTAGAAGAGGCGGAAGCACAGGAGTCTTGGGGGCGTGAGTGAGTTGAAGGAGGAGACAATGAGGCAAGCAGATGAGGCCTAAAGTGGGCAAGAGTGAGTATGTGCTGAGTCTAGGGCCTAAATTTAATCAGGATTAGAAAAGTAGAAAAGTTGCCCATAGCAACCAAGTAGATTCAAGCAGTGATGGGATTCAAGTAAATTAACAACAGGTTCTATGCCCAACTATCATGCCCAAGCCCCACCCTGACTCCACCCAAGCCGCACCTCTTCCCTTTGGCGGTAGGGAAAATTTTTATTTTAAATTTTATTAAAAAAAAAACAAAAAAGTGTGCCTAATAGTATGTCCAGTAACCCTAATAATTGCTGAAATAGATCAAAACACATAAATACATGTATGTAAATGTAAGAAGATAATAAAGCTCAGTAGAAACTATATAATTCCTTATATGTCAAAACAAACAATGAGCCCAGAAACACACTTAATGATTGATGTGGTTTGTTTGCTTAAATGATGCAACCAACATTGTGGATGCACAGCGCAGTCAGGGCCTCATTCACATTATTGGCCAGTGTCAACAATTTTTCACTTAGTCCACAATGTTCTGCAAGATAAATAGACGCAAGTTTTCTCCCTTACGCTGTTTGCAAACTTTGTGCCTTATGGATTGGATCGGCTCCTTTATCTTTTCCCCCTTTTTTCATCACAAGATTTCTTAGGCCCACCGTCTATCTCCACTGATGTAAAGATGATTTGTTTTATTTAATTATGCTGCCGATGATACTTACCCTTAGGTTCTGGCATCCAAATCAATAACTAAGCAACATCTGGGACAGGAATTCTGCATTTGCACAGTATTGCAGAGAGTCCCGGCTGTTATCTGGACACTGGGCAGAGATGCACAGCGTTTGCTCAGCGTAACTAAGTTTAATGAGCGCAGCTGGCAGTCATTAGCAACCGGTTCTTAGAACCAATACCAACATTAGGAAGTGGTTCTATAGATCCAGTGAGAATCTGCTGAATCCCACCACTGGATTCAAGCTCTCAGTTTCAGTTTACTGGATATTCGAGAATGTGAGTTCAAGGGGTATATTTACTAAGCAGGGAATTTGCTGGGGAATTGAAAAGTGGGGAAGTTGCTCATAGCAACCAATCAGATTCGAGCTCTCAGTTTCACATACTGGAGAATGGAAGCTCGAATCTGATTGGTTGCTGTGTGCAACATCCCCACTGTTCCAATCCTCCAGCTTAGTAAATGTAAGTCCTAGACTCAAGTCACTCTTGCCCACTTCAGGCCTCATCTGCTTGCCTCATTGTCTCCTCTCTCATCTCACTCACACCCCCAAGACTTCTCCTGTGCTTCCACGTTTAGCAAATTAAGATGTAGTAATTGTGAGTTTTCAAAGTAAATGGTTAGAATGTTTAAAAAAATGATATGAATATTCTCATAAAGTCACCGCCACACAAAGACCTAGGTGCCCTTAAACATTCACATTATTCTTAAAAAGTGAAGTTGAATTCTTCACCCCAAAAAATCTAAAACACCAAGAAGCAAAAAACAAAAAACAACATAAAATGCGACCATTTTGTCAAATGACAAGACTAAAGTCATTAAAACAATACTGAAAACTTTAGCGTTGTCTGTAAATGAATTAACTTAATGTCGTTGAGTCTATAAATGCCACAAAAGTAACATAACATTACCATTTTATATTCTATGGACCAAATCCTCCTCTGCCCCAACAGCTGCGGGTTCCAGGTTCCCACAGCATTGTCTGCTCTCAGATAGTGTGTAATCATTACGATCAATGGAGGTAATTCTGATGTAACTCCATATTTTTGTGCGGTAATTGTTTTTGCTTGTGCTTTCAAAAATCTATGAAGTCTTGTGTATCTGCACATGATTATAAAAGATGAAATCACCTTGTCTGAGAAGTGTCTCCCATAGAACATTTTCTTTTATGATACAAATGATTTGTTCTCCGATACCAGACTGTCATCTCACGAAAGGCCACGGGTCTCATTTTATTGTCAGTGACATACTGTTCTCTGACTTCATTAGCTTTTGTATGCATTAAAAAAAAGTTCTTTAAAAAACATTTTCTTTTTTTTTCTTGTTTTTATGCATCTGATTTAGGTAGCTTTAACGTTCATCCATTACCAAAACACGAACATTAATACAGGACAGAATTAAGCTTGGATTATGGACTAGTTAGAGACTAATACCTTGACAGGAGTGTGTACATGAATACAATGTTGGTTTTTGGCTGTCAGGTTTATTATAGAAAGATTAGGTTCACTGTTTATAAAGCCTTTTCTGTATAGATGGGTGAGGTTTGGAATGCGTTTGCTGGTAGGGTTGGTTGAGTTGCTCTGGTTACTATTGTGGTGCCTCCATGATGTATTGGCCCCACTGTGCAGTGCTTGTGATGAGCAGAATGTTGCTAAGATGGGTAGAGCAGCCAACTCAATGAAGTAAAATACTAAGGTAAGTGAAGTTAAAAAAATAATATTAATAGCAATAATAATACTAATAATAATAGTAATAATAATAATAATAATAATAATAATAATAATAATAAATACAAAATACCAGCCAGGAGCTACCCACCAATATTACTAATATTTATTATTTATATTAGGAAGATGTGCCACAAGAACTGTCTACATTAATTATTTTATTTTCCCAAATGTTGGTCAATTAGACCTAGGCCCTTTTGTTAGGCATAAAAAAGTATGTGTAGTTACTGCTTTCACACTGGACAGTGATTTTTATACTTGTTAGATACACTCTTCATGAACTTATATGTAACTAATAATATATCATCTCAATGAGGTAAAAAGACAGTTCCATGTGTTTAAAATGTTTTAGAACAATAAACCAGGACGCAAAAAAAGTATTTAATTAACGCTGGGAAAATCAGACATGCTCCTAATTTGTTTGTAGAGCTGAGTGCCCTAGGACAGGGGCAGAAGTTGACCCCATAGCAAGGAGGCAGGGGATCCATGTCTGGTTGGGGACAGTAGAGGGGATAGGCCAGGTAAGTGGAACCCAAAACTCACACTTACAAAATTAAAAAGGAAAAAAAAAAGAAACAATTAAACTTTCCTGAACCAGGAGACAATACAATCACTAAAGAGCTGAAGTCCCGGAACACTTAAAAGAGCAGCCTGAGCCACTGTAGCTTTAATAAATTATTCTATTTACTAATTCTTATTGAAAAATAATATTGCAAAGGCCTCACATTATCAATTCTGATTTGCGGTCTTGTCTTGAATTATAACATATTACTAGATGCATTTATTTCCCATTTTATTATTACAACATATATCTATTTTACGTGCATGTTATGATAAAGAGGCAATGCACATGGGTGGTCTGACACGTTCTAAATAATTAAAGCAGCTTCTTCTCAGCATCTTTACAATGGGGGCAATTTGTTTTTACGTGTTTCCCTTAAACATATTGCTGAGATCATTACAAAGCACTCTCGTATCTATTTTTGAAAGTCATTTTTCATCCCAGGTCCTAGGAGGACAATTAAAACAAGGGCTTTCCTGTACTGTGGAAAATAACTACTAGTCAGTTTATCAAGACTGGGAACCCGAATAGCTGGAGATATCACTGCAAATAGCTTCCTGTGCTGTCCCGTGATTCAGAGGAAATCATTACGTGACAGTCAAAGTATGAGACCACTGCTCAGACAAGATGCATGGCCACTACATGTAATGATTACAGTGTGTACTGATTCCTATCTAAGCAACCTACCCATGTCTTCTCTTGTTCAGTCTCTTTCAGTGTAATTTATATGTATATTTAAATACTGAACAAGCGAGCAAGGTCGTTTTATAAAGGGAATAGTAACGCAGAAATAAACCTTACATTCACATGCTTCAGTTTATTTCATAGAAAGAGAAATTCTTTTGTAGGCATTTGCATCACTACATGACTCCTAAAGAATCTATAGCAGTGGTTGGAAAGAGGTAATAGACTATGGCAGTGGTTCCCAAACTTTCTCAGTGGAGGCACCCTTACGGTCTCCATAAACTTTCAAGGCACCCCTAAGACCCCTACATTTTCAGTCAAAATTGTGTAATAACTATTTAGGTAAAGACAGAAATACTTCAGGTGTAGGCGCAATTTTACGTGTAGGCGTAAAATTGCGCTTAAAAGTAACACTAGCGACGCAGCGCAACACCAGAAAAAACTTTCCGCGGCACCCCAATGAGAGTGTTGCAGCACCCCAGGGAGCCTAGGCACACAGTTTGGGAACCACTGGACTATAGCATACTGAAATAAGGACACGCTTTTAGACGACTGTCCCGTGGTCCCTCTGCCTACCACTTTGTCCCGATACACAGACAACAGGTAGATATTGATGGTTTGTGGTTATATTTTATAAAAGATCAAATTTGCCGCGATCACAGTGGCAAAAGGGAAGGTGCTTGGTTGGGGCTAGGGGTGGACTTACTGTATGTTTCCAAGATGTTACAAGGTATGCTATAGGGCAGTGGTTCCCAAACTAGTTATTACACTATTCTGACTCAAAAACTTAAAAATGCGAAATTTTAGGGGTGCCTTGAAAAATTATGGAGACCCTAAGGGTGCCTCGACTGAGAAAGTTTGGGAACCACTGCTATAGGGTACTGTTTTCACCCAGTAAAATATTATGAGCCATGACTACCTATGTGTTTTAAAGCAAGAAGGCGATACAGAAGAAACGTCTACCATTAAGCATAGCAACACTAATTGTATGCTGGTCATGCACATCCAGACCCAACATGACCCATTCCACAAGGTACAAAATACCCTGTTTTTGAGTTTCAAACAATCAATCAATTACTACGGAAACCACATGTGTAAGAGACAAACAGTTACTATGGTAACCACCTGTGTTGAAGAGGAATCCGGCGAGTGACAGGTGGTAGTTAGGAGCAGAGTGTTATGTGGAATGGGTCATGTTGGGAATCTTGACATCCTAGTGTTACCATTTATCAACCCCCTCTACTTATCCCTGCTGCAGATCTTCACTGTATTTTCCATAAATACAATAATGAATAAATCTCAAACTTTTGACCCGATTCAGTGTGGGTTTGCGCGTTATTTTCTCCCTCACGAAAACAGCGTAAGGGAGAAAATTTGTGTCTGTTTACATCAAGGCTCATAAAGCCGCATTATAAAAAGACGGTCGCGTGCTGTCCCGTAATAGACGGGAAAAAACACACAACCAACTTTTTCCCATCTTCGTGGCACATTGAATCGGCCCCTTTGTATTAACTATTTTAATAGGCTGAATAAATAACTGTATAGACAATATTTTTCTTGAGAAGACCTAGTTATCACTTTTGTTTCGGGTTTTGAAATAATTCTGTCTGCATTTTAAACTCGAAAATGAACAAAGAAATGCCATGTTCTATACAGTGCTGTCCTTTATCCGCAATGAATGTGTTCTATGTCCCCAAATAAACTACGGCACACAACTGTTACTGTCTGCGCTTTAATCTGTTTAATGGATTTAACATGGAATAGGATTTGGCATCACTAAAGTTTAATAGCTGAGAATTTGGGATGAGAAGAATTAAAAACTGGATTTTAAGGTTATTTTAAGGGCTCATTAACACAGGCATTAGAACAGCTGCCGATAATATGTCACCCTATGCTAATTTACCCACAGAATGACAGTGGCGTGCTTCATATAGTTTACATATTGTACATCTCATAGTGCCCTCATAAGTACATGGCTTTGTTCAATCTGTCCAATTAATTTATACCCCCTGGAGACTAGGGAACTCAGGTCAAGATGGTCATATAATCATCTTAAACCAATAGTCCATACAGAGGCATCAGAACATGTATTATATATATATATATATATATATATATATATATATATATATATACATACTAAGCAATGCTTCAGCCTCTTGCCCTTATCGCTTTGTAACTTATGCAGTCATAGTGCTAAGACATCCTCATGTGAATTATTTACAAAGCACAAATATGAGGTTAACAAACTCATGAGAACTCATCAATATCCAATAACAAAGTATCCTGCCAAGCAAAATGTGATTTTTTTTGAACTGTACAATGTATAAACTTTTCCCAGCAATAATACTTTTATTATATTATTGCTGTAAGGTACACATGAAGAAATGAAGACATAGGAGGAAGGGACAGAACCTATTTACTTTCTATAATTTTATATTTTCTATAATTATATATAGCTGTCAGCAGGTGGCAGGTTAGACTCTTAGGCATATATCTCTTATTTTAAGTCTTATTATTAGTCACTGAGTGATAAGCCTATATATATATATATATATATATATATATATATATATATATATATATATATATATAAACAGCAGCTGCCAAGCTATTTATAAACCACGTTGACCACTGAACAACTGAGTGCTGATTGCTGTCTAACCTGCCAGCCACTGAAAGCTTAGAGCTGTCCTCAGCTAGCAGAGGAGGTAAGAGTGTTGGGGTCAGTAGATGACAGTGCTACACTGTCAGCAGCTGCCAAGATATTAATTAACAACACTGGCTACTCACAAACCGATGTGTATGTATCTGTGTGTGCTGCTACCAGCTGACATTAATGTAATCATTGTATGGATATGTATTAAACATTTTATATATGGTAAATGGTTAAGAAATGTGATTACAAAACATCACAGTAACTGAAAAACAAAAGGGTTATTATATTAAATATTGTAGGAAAAAAGTTTTCCATTTTTAATAATCGCTACCTGCCTGCCAGACAAAGTGTCTCTAGGTGACAGCTTCCTATCGCTTCATCTCCCAAGGATACAAGGGAAAAACTGTGCATTCATTCAGCTGCATACAGATTTTCCTACGTATTCTCCCATCACGCCTTAAGTACGTGCATAGCGTTCTCTATGGCCAGATATTGTTCCACAGAGCTTTAAATAATTCTATTTTTAATAGATGGCTGGCAAGCAAGTAGTCATAGGGGACTCGGGGAAATTTTCATGCAAGCGACACAATATTAAAAATAAGATATTCTTAATCACGGCATGCAGTTTTGTTTTGATCTCATAGTTGTTCTATACCTGGGATTGAATAGAAATAACTGTAAAACAATAGATTTGTACTTCCACTGAGAAGTGTAACACATTTTCGCTTGTACAAGTTGTGTGATAGAAAAGTAAAGCAAAATTATGTCTGGACATTGAAAATGATGTCAGTTAAATACTAATGAAAGGATACAGTCACCATTGTGTGACAGCAGCGGCAATTTAGTGACTCACAGAAAGGGAAAGTAAGCACCCAAATTGTAAATGCTCAGTTATGCTGCATTCAGATTGCCTGCGGCCAAAAAAGCCGCAGGCAAAGCCGTCGCTCTCGATTTCGGCGGCTTCCAGCTAAAAGCATCACAGGAAACGCCGGCTTCACGCCGTGCTGCAGAAGGGGAGGGGAGCTAAAAAGACTGTGATCGTAATGATCACATGTCTTTATAGTCCAATCGCCTCCCTGTATACGCGCTCAGATTGTTTTAAGAACGGCGACGTGCCGCCGAAAAGCCTCCTATCGTCCCTATCGTTAGGCGCAGTTTTGAAAAGGCATCGTTTAGATTGCCTTGAAACGGCGCCTTCTCAGCAGAGACACCGTTTTTTGGCAATCTAAACGGGGTATTAGGGACATGGTCTGGGCTTTGTGAATTTGCGCTGAATCCAGAAAACGCGTCATTTTCTGAATATGGAAACTAAGCACATAAAACACTGTGCACACTATTTTGCGAGCCCTGCATAAATTATGCAACCTGCGTGTGCTGAAGACTGTGCGTACATGAGGTACGCATGGGGGAGGAATGTAAGTCAGGGCCGCCATCAGGGGGCCGGGCCCGGCCATCCCCCCACCCCCCAGCAGTGGCTCGGAAGCCTGCCTGAACTCACTTAGACGGCATTATTGGCATCTAAGTGAGTTTAAAATAGGCCTGATGGCCTCCTGTGGTGACGTTGTGACGTCACAACGGCACAATGTCCTGGCACTATGTGGGGGGCCCGGCCGCTCGGGACTTTGTGAGTCCTGGGCCGGGTGATCATGGCTCAGATAAAGGCTAGCATCAGGTACTCAGTCTAGCCCATACATTAACATGTCTAACACTGCCTACAACACCGTATTTGCATAATGAAGTCACGCCCCGCGTAAGTAACTCTGATCATATGCAATAATCTGTTAGATCAGAGTTTTAGTCATAAGTCAAAGCTTGGTATTCAGGATGTCCAGACATCTGTTATATATATTATCACGCTGTCACTAGAAATATTTGCGCCAGGGGAAAACGTATAAATGGCACCCATAACCTTGAATTAGAAAACAGCTTAACTTACCAGCCCCCCACTTTGCAACCTGGGTGACTGCCCCTATCGCACACCCCTGGTTATGGCTTCTGGATTTTGACTTGGGCAGACTTAATTTGGTGAGAACCCTTCATTGTAGCTTTAGGAGATTGCAGGCGGTTGTCCCCTCAGTCACTGTAGGCCCTACATTGAGATCTGGCTTTATGCCTGGTAATTCCACCCATTACATCATGTGACAGTTGTAATTTTACGATTTGGAGGTGTAACAATGTCTGCCCAAGTATAGGGCAGCTTAAGGGTATAACGTGAATGTGAATTTATGCAAATCATGCCAAAAGCTCTGCCACTTGACTGATAAACGCTTCCACCAATAGTCTTACTAAGGATGGGCAGAACCTATGGTCATCAAGTCCAGTCAGACCTGATGCTACAATTCGGCCATCTTAAACCATCGCCTAGAGCACCAGGCCTGGTGTCCGGGATATACATGCCAGGATATATCATTACCTGGCATGTAAATAATTATCCAGTCTGGGAGTGCACCTGCTGCTCCTCCATAGAACGGCAGCTCTTCTATGAGAACCTGGCATGGAGGAACGGTGCGGGGCTAGATCTCGTCTAGAGTGCCCAGAGACCTAGCACCAGGCCTGAGTCCAGTCTATCCTAAATAACATTCGAAACTTGAGGTAACAATTTTAAGTCAATTAATGCCTCATTCTCCGGTCCTGGGAGATTTGCCTGCTCTCCCAGGATTCACAGGAGCAATGTCCAAAATATGGGGAGCCTCTCGAAAATTCCGGGACAGTCGTCAACCCTGAAATTATACACATCTCAATATCGCAAAATCAAAAGGGACGCCTGGGAGTCATTTAACTTCTGTGCCAAATTCTCTGGACTCCGTGTTAGAAAATGTTGTGCTATAAAGGGATGGATAGAAAGTTTAATAGACCTTCCTATAATTATACACTGGTGATTATGATATGCAGATGGTATAGAAAAAAAATGCTTGATTACTTTTTCTGTGGAAAGCTGCTCCAACGAGAAACATGCATTAAATCCTGGGAGCGGAGCACTTTGCCTGCAATCTATGTTTACATGGCAGAAATAACCACAGTTTAAATATCATTTCTGTACAAAGAAAGAAAAGGCTCGACATAGAAAGGTGCTGAGATACAATGTATAAATACTTTATAAGTACAGACATCACAGTCTGAGACAAGCACTGATTTGTACACTTTCTAGTCCTTAGAAAATAGCACCGTGATAACGTCAGACATTTAGATTTAACATCTGCAGATGTTACTTGGTAAAATTTAAGATCAGTTGATTCATTTATGTTTGTATGCGCGTTTGTCAGCGTGAGTTTTCTGATGCGGCTGAATCACATAGTCTAACACAAACAAAATTGGCCAATTACGCGTCCCGGAATGACCCTATTTATCACTGTGAATTACATTGGTGATCTTGTGCTATTAAACACTGAGAACTGGAAACAGGGAAAATATGTACAGAGGGGGCTGGTGACTGAAGAGAGAAGTCATATATTGCAGGCCTGGGCCAACATTTACTAAGCAGGGAGATTGAAACGTGGTGATGTTGCCCATAGCAACCAATCAGTTCAAGCTCTTGGTTTTATTTTACATACTGGAGAATGTGAGCTTGAATCTGATTGGTTGCTATGGGCAACATCCCCAATTTTTTATCTCCCTGCAATCTCCCTGCTTAGTAAATTTAGGCCTCGGACTCCATAGCCAGGAGGCGAGGCTGATTTTGGATGGGTGGGGCCTTGAGGGACTGAGCGGTCCTGTCCGTAAAAGAAGCTGTCAGGGGTTGAATATATTGTTCTTCAATGGCAAGCTCTGCTTTATCATTCATCCAACATTTGGGAGGCCAAAAATGGAACAAGTAAGTCCCACTCTTGACTTCATCTTCCTCTGGCGCCTCCCAAACCCACATCTTTTTATGCCTAGTCGCATCTCCCTTTGTCATGTGACTGGGGCATAATTAAAAGTTTAATTAACATCCTCCCTTCCCTTAAAAAAACTCCTATGCTCCAAATTAGTCTCCCTATCAACACAAATTGGTAGGGGGCAGGACAGCGGGACAGTTACACAAAATCAAAAAATTGGTTTTAAGCTGCCAACCTCTAACAGTATGCATACAGTGCAATGACCCCCCTCTCCTCCAGACCTCATAGTAGTCGCAGCTTGTGCGCCCCCTATAGTTATATCCTTGAATAGAGCTCAGAGAACTGATAAGTTAATTAACTGTCTTAAAATAAATTCGCACAATCCACAGAAGTGACCAAGGGTTCTTTAAGTATGGACGAAAATGTATCAGTGTGGAGGAACGAGCCTGTGACAGGATATGATGAATTACCTTATTACTGTACCTTGCATGACGAATGTACTTGATTGGTGTTACTTCTTGTGATAGTTGAGTTGAACTGATCTTGTGCAAAATAAAGAGAAAAAAAGTTAAAAAGAAAAATGAAATGGACAAAGTAAAAAAAAGTTATCTTTAACACATTGACGTCCAGGTCACAAAGCACACACACACACACGCACCAGTATAACTTCATATAATTTGAGGTTGGTTGATGCAAATAGGATGAAACTGGATCAGCAATATATTCACAATGTAAACACATACAACAAAATGTTGCACCAACAATGTCAAATAAAAACAAGAAACATCACACTGATGAAAAAGAGAATGGGCCAAAAAGTTACTAAGCAGGGGGATTGAAGGGGAGATTGGAAAGTGGGGATGTTGCCAATAGCTACCAATCAGATTCAAGGTCTCAGTTTCATTTTACACACTGAAGAATGTGAACTCAAATCTGATTGGTTGCTATGGGCAACATCCCCACTTTTCAATCTCACTGCAATCTCACAGTAAATATAGCTGTGTGACTCTGATTCTGTTCCCACCATGCTATTATCATTCTTGAAGCATGTCACCACAATTGTTATTCTATATATATATATATATATATATATATATATATATATATATATATATATATATATATATAACAATTAAATTCATAACACAATGTTCTATTTTCAGAGTAAACACTTAGTGAATTTGGTGAATGTCAAAAACAAATTCATTTTTTCTATTAACTTGACTGAAATGATAACTTACATGACCTTCGTCTAGGTATTTGGTAATTATTCTGGCAAACATTGACTTGTTATAAAAAGATAAGGCTGAATACTGGAGAGTAAAACAAAACAGCGAAGATGACTTAAATGCTGCCCACCAGATTTACGCATGACTACACAGAATGTTCTTTGCACTATCGGAATGCACTGTGACCGTTCCTGGATTCTGCGCTTCAATCCTTTTCACACCGCCGGACGTGACTACACGGCAAGTCTGGATCCAGCCCTGTATAGGACATGATGACATCAAACCACGCCCATTCATAGTAAATAAGGATATTTCTTTGGTCTTAATGTTAATAAATTAAAAAAAGACCCCACCCATATAATTGCTGACTTTTGTTTTTTTCCGGGAGGGTGCAAACAAAAGTTGGCAACCCTGCTCAGACATATGCTGGTGCCGCTTGTAGCAGGTCCCTACCTTAAACCCTCTGATTTTTCTTCATTGAAAACAGATGAGTTCAGAATGAGGTCCTATATCAGAGTTGCCGCCTTTCTCATGACTCTCCTGGGACCATGGCCGAGGCTATGATTTTCTAATGTAAATCACTGAGCACTATGATTAATAGGTGGGGCTTGATGACATTAAATCCCGTCCACCCATAGTAAACGGTTGATTTACATAAACCACGCCTTTACCCCACCCCCTGCTGACATATATTTTGTTTCTCCTGGAAGGGAGTAAACAAATGTTGGCAACTCTGCCCTATATGTGAATACTCACTGTTGCGTTGCCTTCAAAACTACCTCCCGACCACTTCTGTTTGATTATGACTTAAGGCAGCAGATCCCAAACTTTCAGTTTGGGAATCCAGATAGTCAGGACCCAGCACTGTTACCCTACACAGTGTTATGTGCCTGCACTGTAGGCAGAATGTAAGGCCTGGTAACCACGTTACCTGTGCTTGACCTGTGGCACCATGGTGAAACCACTGGCTTAAGGTAAGTTACAATAGTTTCAATAAACTTGTCTGATTGGTTCTTCCAGGCTGCCCAACATTCCCATCACATACAAACTTTGATCCCATCCTGTTATAACAAATATGGTTTTCCATATTGGTTTTCCATAGCAAACAGTAATCTTAATATATATATATATATATATATATATATATATATATATATATATATATATATATAATAAAAGGCCTTTTAATATAAAGTTTATCAAATCAACAATAAATTAACATTTGACTCATTTTCAGAAATACGACAAACGATGAGAGCACCTGTTAATTACGTCTGGCAAGAAGCTGCTTTTTCGAGTTTGATTAGGAAAAATAAGCATTAAGAAGTCTCTCTTTGATAAATATCACATTCAATTTTAAATATTGAAAGTTCAATTGCAGTTTTGGCATTCTCCATGGGCATGTGAATGAAACAGAATACCCATTCCAGAAGAAGAACATTGCTTTACAGATTTTTAAACAGGCATAGCATATTTGTAGCACCGGGTTATTGCTTTATAGAGAAAATCCAATTTAATGCGGAAAATGGCATATGTGGTGCTGAACTGTGTTTCACTCCCTTAGTGTCAGTAAATCAATAGTGTTTGACAACAGTGTTATTGCATACCGGAGATTGTGAGAGGATACACCCTGATGGATCTTTTTTAATTGCACTACTTGATGTGGAAATGTGGAAACGTCAAACGATTCTCATGACAGATACTTACAGGAGCGTTTAAACTATGTTTCCCATTTTACATTTTAAGGAGCATTTTACCCTCATAACTTTTTATTAATTCTGCCCAAACTTATAATAAAATGATCTGCATGTTAGTTTTTAGTTTCTCCTTTTATTCTCAACAGTGATGATGTTACAATATATATAAAATGATATTATCACACTATCCGGGTTGCGGAAGCTTTGCCTGAGAATCATCCTGTCCTCCAATTGGCTGTTGACCTCTTATGGTCTGTGTATGGCCATGCTGACGAGACTTGCGTGATCTCCGCTGATCTGTCTGAGCGCAGGGTTTGGCACCTGTCCCTTTTATACGTATATGTGTCTAAAATCAAAGAAGTTCTGGCTTGTGCTCAGCCAAGCAGCAGGGATGTCAAGTCATCTCCTGGCTGAACGCAAACAGATATTAACTTGCATTAAACTGATGTGGCCAATCACCGCTGACTTTGTAGTGAATAGTAAAACACAGAATATATATATATGACTGGCTCCATCACATTTTTGGAAATGTGTGAGAAGGCTGCAATAATGTGTAACAGCACACAGATTGTCCTGCCAGTGACAATGGTTATCTACTGCTACTGATACGCCACCTAGTTGTTACTACTGGAACTGCAACTTTCAGAGTTGCTGGCAGTATTTTAGTAAAGTGTCACATTGGTTTTTAACTATGGTACTTAACGTATCTTAATAGTTAGACCCCAAAAAATAAGATTATAATAAAACATTTTCAGGGTCAAACAGAGAACCTTATTCGGACCTCAGAGGCTGGATCACCATCTAGTAAGTTCCATGGGTGAGGGGAGAGAAATCTGATGTGTACCTGTGCAAAATTATAACAGCCTGGTAGAAAAGTCATCATACTGGAAATCTTTTCCTGACCATTGGCCCAATGAAATGCAACTTGTAACTGCCTATACTTGTTACTGAAGAATTATAAGCGAATATTGGTGGGCCCCCAGCCCCTCTTCTTTGGCCAGGAAGTCCCCGCCATTACCCCCTTATGGCAGCCCTGCTCATACTTAACGTAGATACTACGTTAAGTATGAGCTACTACTATGCAAAAGAATGGAAGCTTGCAGGCAGGGCCCTCTCCCCCACCCATTCTGTCTGTTGCCACCTATTCATGTCTTATTGATTGTTCAAATTGTAAAGCGCGACATAATCTGATGGCGCTATATAAAAACCTCTTAATAAATAAAAAAATAATGATTTAATTAATAAATAAAAGGGTCCTTTTCCAGATCATTGTTCGAAAGGCTCTCTGCCTACACACCGATCAGAAAGGGCCCATGCGTTATGCTCTATGCAATGACGCCTACAACGGCAAGTAATTGCATTTCATATCTCAATGAATAGGTGCTAATGAATTAGATGGCACAAAAGTTGTAAGAAACTTAAATATCTCCCTCGGCATTGCTCCTCTTTCTAGATGGTAATATATAACTGACAACATGAGAAAGGATTTATAAGTGGGTACCAGAGAGCTTCAAGATTGATAGATTAAAAGATTTGTGAATGAGGGATAAGGATTCGTCAAATCAAGCTCATTAAATGATTCAGGTGCGCCTGCCGCACCGCTTCTGGCTACAATTCTTCATAGCTTTACGAAAATGAAGCGACGCACATTTGTTATCCTATTCTCATGGAAATGCGTTGACAACGTTCGAGGACATAGAGTCGTTGTTTTCGTTGGTTAAAGTGCGACAAATTTTCATCTGCGTCTTCACAATCCCTTTGGATGTTAAGATCAAGCCTTGACTTTTTTTCTTTTTTTCGCATTCATAAAATTATTAGAGAACATTCTTTTTAATATTCCACAATGTTCTATTCGCTTTGTGTGCTGCTATGGAAATAATAGGAGCTTCAAAAACCTTTTAATGATGTTGAATACTTAAGTTGAAATAGCTTGTTAATAGGCATAGTCAACTAGGGAAAGTGTTTCATATTTTAGATAAGTAACTTTGGTGGTATGTAGCCTGTCGTCAAGCCCCTTATATTAAAATTCCAATTGATTGTGTGTGTGTATGTATTAGTTTGAGTATGTGTGGGTGTGTGTTTTTAAATGTGCTTGTTATTCAGCACAACATACTGTGCAATATAGTTTTGGACAATTATAAAGTTTGCAGCATTATTATTTTTATTATTATTTTTATTATTAACGTCTATTTATAATGCGCCGCACAGTATCCGCAACTATAGGGAATACAGTACAAAAGAGAACATGTAAATAGAGTATAATATAATATAGTTGAGAATGAAATGGAGTACAGAAGAGTGCAAAGATAAGTACAGGAATAATTATGCAGAAAGCATGGTTACACTAGGATGGAAATAGCGTATAATAGAGGAAGAATGTAACGACATTGATGAAGAAAGGCAGACATAGTTTCATGAAAAATAGAATAGGGAAGAGATGGGGCAGGTAGATGGAGATAACAGGAGGGTGGAGGGCCCTATTCTTGTAAGTTAACATGCTGAGCAGGAGGGGGTAAACAGTACAGAAGGCATTGAGATGGGTAGTGAGAGGGTAGATGGATTAGGTGGCGGAGGGGTAGGTCAATCTGAAGAAGTGAGTTTTGTGGGAGCATTGCAAGAGGGTGTTAGTCTTGAAACGCTAATAGTTTGAGGTAGGTCATCCAGAGGGGGCAGCTTGGAAGAAGTCCTAAGAAAGGTAGTTATTATGTGGGAGGTGAAGCGTGGTTGCCGTAGGGGACTGGATGGAGTTTGGATGGAGATACATGAGGCGAGGAAAAATAGAGAGCCTTGTAGGTTGTTGTGAGGACTTTGAAGAGGATTGTGGATGCCATTGTATAGATGATAAGAGAGTGAGTGCATGTTTATTCCCTGTACTAGCTATCCAGAGCTCATGAGGTGCAGGTTGGATGCATCTCTATGGTTTATATGCGCTTATATTCTGAACCAGGTTTATGTGGAAAAACTTATTGGTTTCATTTTGCAATAAAGTCTTAATTTAAAATGTATGTGATATTGCAATTTTTAATATATGTTGTGTTTTATATGCCATGCTGGTACTATAAACCAGCGAGGAATTGTTTATCTCATAATATCTACTCTCTATTTAACTAGTAAGGACTGTCTCTTTATAGTCACCTAAATACAGTGTGCCGCTGCATTTACCAGCTATCCCCATACCCATGCCTCATTAGCAATAATGTCTATTATAATCATTGTACAATTGGAATAAGACCTTTCATAATGTATATCAATTCTAAATACAATCTCTTTTGTTTTCCAGGTAAGCAATAACATGCTCACATATGTTCAGACTTCAATAAGGTAAAACAAATTAAGCCTTTTACATTGTGGATGGTGGTAATGTGTACCTTGTATTCTCTGTGGCAGATATGAATGATTTATGGCAGTTTAGAATAAGTCACCTTTTCCTGTGGAACAGTGGTATAAAGCTTCTAAAAGGCAGTGCTTACGCTGCTATACACCTGCCTTAAGTGACATGTACCCGTTCATCAGCGTTCTGTGTGACTGCTATCCACACGAGTCCTTCCAATCCGGCCCATATTATTCTATTTACATATAACCCCCTTCCCATTTAGTGTATTTTAGGCAAAATACACACTAGGGCATCTGCAAGTGCACATCTGTGTGTGGAAGTCAGGTATGGGCTGGAATCCTGAATCCCAAGTGTGGTCATTTTCGGGGATTATAGTCAGGTATTTGAAAGAAGGAAATTGAAACGTATCGAAAAACAGAAAACCCTCAACTAACCTGTTTCTAGGCAATAATCCCCTATTCCCTCATTTACACATGTTATAGAAGTACTGTAGTTTATTTTTGCTTTAAATATCATACTTTTATTATGAACAATACTCCTGATTGCCTCCTGGAGATTATATAACATACAATGCATTGCTAAATGTCTTTGGTGACATTTAAATAACAATATAAATAAACAATATATATATATATATATATATATATATATATATATATATATATATATAAATATATCTACAGATACAGATGTGCCATTTTATAACATTTGTAAAATACCTCCATGTTGCAGTATGTATGACTGGCTCCACCACATGTAGATATTGGGAAATGTGTTATAAGGCTGCACTAATGTGTAACAGCACACAGGTTGTCCTGCCAGTGACAATGGTTATCTTCTGCATTCATACGCCACCTAGCTGTTCTAGAGAACTACCCAAAATTCAGCAGTGTCCCGAACATTCTGGCAGAGTTGGTAACCCTAATACAATGTAAAATATAATGTGACTCTGGCTCTGTTTTCGCCAAGGTAATAAGACCTACCCCTATAATAAGCCCTACATAGATTCGATAATAACACCTACCCCTATAATAAGCCCTACCATAGATTCCTTTAAGCTGTCTAAAATAAGCCCTACCCTGAAAATAAGCACTAAATAAATCACTTTGACTACTGCCCTACTCTACACACGAACATGTGACTCAGGTCACATGATTAGGAAGCCAGAATACTTCCTGTTATGCTGTTCGGGACCCCTGCTTACTGGTAGTGTGCAGTGTGTGCCTGGCTGCAGCAGTGCTCACCCCACAGGCTGTTTCCTTCTTCCTCAGCCACAGAAGAGCTGGGCAGGAAGCCCCCTCCCTCCTGCCCCCTCCACACACTGCTGACCTGGAGGGACAGACTGTGATCTCAGCCACCAGAGCTATAGAGGGGGGAGCAGGGGGGGCTTCCTGCACAGGGCTGTCCTGCAGTGATGGAGGGGTCGGTGCACAGCCCCCCCTCATTTCAAAAGTGAGCCTCAGGTAGATTTTTTTTTTTTTTAATAATTTTTATGTGTATCTGTATGTGTGTGTGTGTGTGCATGTGAATATGTGTGTGTGTCTGATTGTGTTTGAATGTGTATATATATATGTGTATGTCTGTATGTATGTGTGTGCATGAGAATGTGTGTGTCTGTATGTATGTGTGTGCATGTGAATGTGTGTGAATGTGTATATGTGTGTGTCTGTATGTGTCTGTATGTATGTGTGTGTGTGTGTGTGTGTGTGTGTGTGTGCATGTGAATGTGTGTGTGCATGTGAATATGTGTGTGTTTGTATGTGTGTGCATGTGAATGTGTGTGTGTTTGTATGTATGTATGTGTGTACGTGTGTGTATGTATGTATGTATGTGTGTATGTATGTATGTGTGTGCATGTGAATGTGTGTGTGTCTTTACAGTATATGTCTGTATCTATATGTGTGTGTGCATGTGAATGTGTGTGTGTGTGTATGTATTTGTGTATATCTATCTATCTATCTATCTATCAAGAAGTGTGAGTGTAGGAGCAAAGACAATATCTATGTTTGGTACAAAATCTAGAAGGAGTGGTATGATCGTATCAGTAAGTTGATTTAAATCAGGGCTCGAAGTGGGGGTGTATACGGGGGTATGCCATACCGGCACTTCTCCCACTAATGTAATGGAAAAATCTCAAATCTCCATTGACTTCCATTATTTTCTATGTTTCCATACCCCCACTTCTGAACGTCCATACC
>JABWIB010000357.1:111485-126860 GCA_016617825.1 Platyplectrum ornatum
CTGTTACATGTGTACTCACAAAACATGCATTTAATGAGTGCACATCTAACAGATTTCTGCTGTGAGGGTCATTTATCTGTTGATTGGAAAGATTATCTTTCTGGTGTATGGCCAGCTTAACGCTGGTCAGTAATAAAGTAATAAAGTATTCTCCCTGCTTGCACACACTGACATTCATTTTACCCCCCCTGCAATTCCACATGGTTTTACCCACTCTTGAAAAATCTTTAGATTGGAACAGTTTATCTTATAGTGTATGCCCAGCTTTAGCTTTCACAAAAAAACAGCACCACACACTAGAAAGATAATCTGAATTATTTCCAATAATTGGAGAATTGGAACAGTAGTCTTTCTAGAGAGTGGTCAGCTTAATGTTTCTTTTGCCCTTATTTACGCCTTAAGTTTTAGCAGTGTGTTTATCGACTGCTTCAAAGGTCTGGTTGGATGTTGGGATAAGCATTGGATTGATAAATGCTTTTTGGTTAACTGGTGTTAGTAGGAGGCAGGGGATGAGAGTTGATACTTTCAAGCTCTAAATTTACTAAACTGCAATATTGGAAAAGTGGGGCAATTTCCCCAAGGCAACCAATTAGATTAAAGCTATCCTTTTTATTTATATACTGAAGAATGAGAGCTTGAATCTGACTGGTTGCTATAGGCAACATCCCTACATTTCCAATCCCACAGTTTAGTAAATTTAGGCCCAGATCTAATGATATCTCCAGCACTGGGACTTTAGTAAATGTCAGGAGCCGAAGAAAGCCAAAATATGAATAAAACAGCTCTGGTTTTTATTTCTTCATAAACAGCCCCCGCAGCTAGGTTAATTGGCTCGTAACTAAATTAGTCCAAGTGAGTTTTTCCGTTTTCCACTGGGACCTGCACTGATATGTATGAATAAACATTAACTGTACCGGGCTGTGCACAATACTGCTTCCATATAAATAAAAGAATAATAATGAATACTAATAGCTCACTACATGGAAGGCGAATCCTATGTCACATCTGTGTACAGCAACACGATCATGTTATTTAGCATTAATATGCATAACTTCATACTGTTGATTTAATTACCACATATTAAAGCATCCTGAAGTGTTTCCCCATTTGTGCTTTATGATCATCTTCTTTCTGCTTCTTAATCCCAGAGAGTAAAATAACTCTGCAGAGAAATTGAACTAGTTTAACTACCAGGTTTTGGCCAAGTTTATCTGATTCCTTTTAAAAATCACCAACACCTCCAGTCTGTCATCTCCAGGGCTCCATTTAGTAAGGCATGAAAATGTTTCTTTTAGGTGATCAAATCCCTTTTCTTATGAAAAGTTTGCAATATTTACAGACCCTGATTAACACACCACGTGGAGAGTAATAATAATGCCATCTTCAGATAGTGTTATTACCAGTATCCCTGCAACCTCCCCATAGACCTCCCTTTACCTTACTCTAATATTAGGGGGAGGTAAAAAAGGGATACATACAGAGTGAAAGTAAATTAAGAACAATTGGACTCGGAAAAAAACAACATATCAAAATGGAAAACCACTGACGTGTCCGATGTATGAATAAATAAATATAAAAAAGAGAAGCAGAAATACTGACCAGGGATATGCAGAGCCGAAGCCCCGTCATCCCAACGCATGTGCTGTAGCATACAATCTAAGACTTTAAACATCTATTCCTAGAGTCTAGGGCATACATTTACTAAGCAGAGAGATTGCAGAGATATGTTTCTGGGAGGGAGAAACCAAAAGTCAACAACCCTAGCTAAGACAATTTATGGGGTATTGTCATACTGGACTTGATTCCGAGTTTAACATCCTGGTTCCCAGGCGGATGCGATGTTAAATGCCCATCTGCGCATGCGCATTGCGTGTCCGTCTCACCTGCGCTCAATCCAGAGCTGCATATTTTTTTTAAAAAGACATGCAACTCTGAATAGCACGGATATGGCGGGCACAAGCTGCACCCGCCGGAAAGTCTGAATCTGGTCCACTGATTAACACAGGCTAAAGAGGGTTACACAACTTTGACAAACCCAGATAAGGGACCAGATTTACTCAGCTGCAGGAAATCCGATCGGTTGCTATGGACAACATCTCCATTGTTTATTTCCTGGAAGATTAGTAATTTTAGTTACGTTATTAAGTAACCTATTATGCCTTTGCATTAAAATACAGCTACAGTGGTTACATCTGCTAGTATGCATATTTCAGTCCAATGTTATTAAATATTAACAGATAAGTTCTTATCTACAGATCTGCAAACTTTTTCCTGACTTGGTGCCAAAATGACAGATTGTCTACAACAGCTTCCTTTATGCTGGGGCTACTGTTCACAACTTATTCAGCTCTTTAGCAGAATAAATAACACGGCAGACTACATTGTACGTTAGTTCTGGAAAAGGTTTATTTATCCATTTGTTCTTTTTGCACTATTTGATAGCTATGAGAGATGCAAAGTGACAATTAGGAACCATAGGTCTTTTAACAGCATCCATTAAATTCTAATCAATATGAACTATTAATGGATTAAATATGTAATTGTTTCTGTTGATGAGGTCTTAAATGATGTGTACAATCAATCTATATCTATGAAAGGTTAATTAAACTATGATTTTAGCCAGATTGCTCTCTCAGGATGCTTCTCCTCCATGGAAAATGATCTACTTTAAAAGTAATAAAAGTTTTTTATTAGAAAATCAATGTAAAAATGTGTATTATTTCTGCATTAGTTATAGTTATATCATATTTAAGGTATATATTTCCATTCAGAAAAATCCAGGATAGTAGTCGTGGCAGTTACTATGTTGGCTATTAAGAAAAAGATCATGAACAATACATTCACATTTTATTCAATAGCCAGCATAGTAATTGGCGCAACTACTATACTGGTTTTTATGAATGAAACCGTAAGTGCAGAGGCTATGGCTATTGAAACCGCCTTTGAACTTACAGCTATGCTGAAACAGGCAAGAGGGGCATAAGGCATGCTCCTTTTCCCTGCATGTGATTCATACCCTGTTCACACAGAGGGCTATTACCCAGGTAATTTAGCCAACTTCCCTGGTTGAATGAACTACCCGGGTAGTGTGCTCTGTGTGAATGGCACTAAAATGACTACTAACTACCCTGGTTCAGTGTTAACGGTATAGGACCAGGGTAGTTTGTAAATTACCAGGGTAATTCAGCACTGTGAACAGGGATAATTACCAGGGTAATTCAGATCCACAGCTGACAACCCTACTTGTTAAAAACAGATTTACCAGGGTAGTCTGTGTGAACGGGGTAATAGTGGTGTGTGTTTAATCCCTGAATGTGCGGCTGCACAAAACTCTGGATTAAGTCTGAAGAGTCGTGGTACAAGCATATAGCTTATGGCTCTGGAAGGTTTTTTTTTTAGTATGTGCTCATTAAATCTTATTATGTTTTACTTCTTTTACTTATTTGTTCTATATACATTTCTTTGATGGGGATCTCAGGACAATATTAAAGGGCTGCAACGGATAAAGATGAACTTTGGAATATTGGGAATATGAACTTGTGTATGGACTTGGAGTTGGTATTTATTTGATTATTATTGGGACACTTTTATAATTTATCTCAGCACCTCACTTACTTACAATTGCTACGGTGTATTGGTACCCAAAGTGTGCGGCTGCTCCCTGCGTCCACACAAAACTCTGGATCAGGTTAGAAGAATCGTTGTCCAAGCATATAAATTATATTCGCAATAAGGCTAGCTATAAAGCATTGTGAGCTTATTCTTCATTTACATATATTACAAGCAAATCCATGAAAGCTATAACATTCAAGAACCCGTATATGATTAGCGATTAAGGAAACAAAGCATGTAACGGCTTTAGCAATGACAGTTGTATTTTGCATACAGTTCATTTTGCGTTCCTGCAGGCTCTACACCCAGTTTATGTGTTAATGTGTCAGCGCCTATAAACATCACTTAGTGCACCAGACTCACTCTGGTGGCATCTTCAACATCTGTATAGACAGCAGATTGCAAGGTGAAACCCTTACATTCCTGGCAGTTACTTAATGATTGACAGATGCTGATTATCTACTTGATTTAATCCTAATTCTGCTGACATATTTTTTCACTGGCAAATAATATTACTGAGTTGGAAACTGGAAGGATGGGGGAAATATATGCACATAATGAGATACAGACGCAAATAACACNTTTAAACACCAATTAATCCAGCATTCAGAGCGGTAAATAATGAAATTAAAAGTAAATCTTCTACCAACAAATAAACAAAACAAACATATCAAGTTGTTTTTATGATTATCTAAAGTGCATACACACANCGAGATAATGCAAATACCTGACCATATGTAATAGACAATACAANGGGCTGGATCCGGAGCACCGCAAATTCGGCAATTGGCTAACTGAAGGCAGGATCTTCGCCTGCAATAGTGCAGAAACCCACNACTGATAATGCCCCACAATAGAATCCCAGTACTGATAATGCCCCACAATACAATCCCAGTACTGGAAGTAATTTTGTCACTGCATAGAATTTGCATATACCTGTTCCCACTGTTCTTACCCCAATAATTCCTCTAATCCCTTAAGTTTTTACATTTTCTTGGGACACTTTTTTAGGCTTTCATATCAGATACTTATAGTAAACAATCAAAACATACTGTAGGACACATTGATTCTCTCTCTCTCTCTCCCTCATATATACATCATTCCTTTAAAGTAGTTTTTGTCTTTTTAAGAAGTTATTGACATTAATATCTCACACGATTAAATATAGCCACAAGGAAGTATAGCATACAACAATGGACCTATAACAGCAAAGCCAGGTGCAAAACTATATAAAAATCACTGAGAGACAATTTTGTATTTTCCAGTACAGTGCTTGAAGCAACAATTGACTTTGCAGAGGCAGTACACAAACCTCAATAAAAAGCCAGCAGATTTATGTTTTATTGAAAGCCAACAATTACTTCCAGCCGTAAAAATGCTCTAATCCAAAAACATCTTTTGCCTTGACTGCTAAACTGTATAAACTCGCCCTAAATAATCCAGGCTTCCAGGAAAGATTTGGAATAGCGTCTGACTGTCTGCTCCCTACTGTTTATGTAAATGCTGAGATGTTTTTATTCTTCTCAGTTTGTAGTTTACCATTATACGGAAAACTCAAGTGCATTTTAAAGAATAAATGCATGAAATATTTAAGAGGTACATGGTCTATGAAGTCATACCTGACAGCATTTTAATGTCTTTAAGGTCNGATCGGTATTTTGCTGCTGTACCTGAGGATGAAGTTAAGCTGGGCACTCGATAGAACGATTTTCACCATAGCGTGATTTTCACAATCATTTCAACAATTTTTCCCTTGATGAACTGGCCAATTGTCTTCCCCACACACTTAAGTGATTGTGGTTTCTACATTGTAGCTAACATTGTAAAATTGTTCACAATNATATTAAATGCCCACACACTACCACATATTGGATCAATTGGGAATTCGAAAAAAATCAGATTATCATTTGCGGGTCACTTTTGAAAAATAAANCTGGCCATACACTATAAGATAAATTGATCTTATGAAAAGATTTTACAAGAGTGGGTGCAACTATGTTGAATTGCAGGGGAGGTAAATTGAATTAATTGCAATCAGTATTACAAGTGAGAGATATTGGACCTGATTCAGGTACGCAAGATTCAGAGCTGTGCAAAAGCGTCCCTTTTCTCATTTACATGTAGNTAATGTAATGTAATTATGTGCATAAGGAAATAACCCAGTCACTATAAAGGAAATGTGAAATGCATATATATTTGTACACAGAAGTGTTGATGATATTCTAAAAACATATTACGCTCCTAAAGCTATTGTCTCTGAAATGTTCTAGTTGGTAAGGATAGATTTGAACATTTTCCCACTTAGCTTTCTTAGGNAGATCTGCTAATGTTAGTACTTTTAGATCCCAAGCTTAATAATGCTGGGATTGTACATTAGTAATGAAATCACTTATGATCATAAAGTACATCATCAAGTACATTATCATTTGCCTATTGCAATGTATAACCTCCTATGTTAGAAATAAAAGCAAATAACATCTAGAAAGACAATATTGCATATCTTACAAACGACTCCAACTGTACAATCAAGGGAGTACTATTATTTTTATTTGTACGCAATTTAGAATTTGATAGTTATGCATGAGTAGAGTTGTATTACTGTATTGCAATGATCTTTGTTTACACATACACACACACACACACACACACATATATATATATATATATATATATATATATATATATATACATACACAGGGCTCCAAATGAGGACTGTAAGGTGATGGTATGGAGCTAAGCCCCACCCCTTACATAAGCCCCGCCCCATTCAGACTCAAAGTTCCCCCCTCCTGTGTGTAGAGGCAGGGCTTAGCAGGGAAAAATTGTCAGTATGCCTACCAGCATTTTGGAAGGGGGATTTCTAAATTATTGGCTACAGATCCTCATCCTCATCCTATACTGATCTGTACATATATATATATATATATATATATATATATATATATATATATATATATGTATTAGTAATGGCAACTGCTATTGAAAAAAGATATTGCTGCTCTTGGTCTACCTGTAATGTAGTCTACCTGTAATGTAGCCTCGATATTCAGATTTTATTCCTTGGGCTTAAACAAAATAAAGTTCTCACAGGACCATCATTTGAAACATGAAAGTAATGCTTAAATATAGATGGTNTTTCTTCCAGTACTTTAGTGAAGGCACTGTATAAGAAGTATTAACCAAAAATACTGAAATCCAATTATGGTGCCCTTGAACTTGCTTTGCATAATTAGGTGTAAAAATATTCTGTCCTTAAAGACTTTCACTTATTTTCGTTACTAATTTCGAATGAAAATGACCTTAAAGCTACACAGGAGTAGACATCTATGGTCCCAGGAAAGGCAGTTGATTAGTGTTTCCATTGAGTTGCACAATGCCTGGACATATATTTAGTAACAAGAAGCTCATGGTATATATTTAAAAACAACTCTACGCTGACAACAATTGGAAAAGAGAAAAATTCTCCTCCAGGTACTTTCGGCATTTCCCCAAAGAACATTTTCATCATAAGCACGAAATTACTTCTCAGCTAAAGACCTTACTTGCTTCTATTATGCAGAACAGACAATAGAATNCTTTTCATTGTGTTTTCCGTAATAGTTTATTTTATAAATTTGTAGTTTATGATAAATCGACCATATCTTCATTACTCTTTATTCTTTATTGTTATTTCCATGCCCCTAAAGTCTCGGTACAAAGGCTATTCCTTCCATAATGACATTGGGTATGATAAGATTTTTCCATAGGTTCGGAAAGATTGCATGTTCTCAATGCGCTCCCTCTGGTGTACTCCTCACATGTATGGAATAACGGCCAGATCCATTGTTCTCCATACTCATCGCTCTCCAGAAGGGCGTCATATGGAAAAGTCCGCAGCCCAGACTATGTGCTGTACAGTTTTAATTCCCCCTGCTAGTCAGGCTTATATTGTTACATGTAAAGANTGTGGGTATGTGCCACATATGCAACTCAGGTCTTGCAGAAAAAATGTAGAAATGGCTTGGTTCTGGGCATGCTCAGCCTGCACACAGAAATGTTTTTGTATGGGAACTGGAGAAGTGAACAGGAGTGAATGGAGTTTGAAACTTTTCCAATTATAATAGTAATGCGGGGCACACATCAGAAAGAGTAGTGTCAATCAAATCATTAAAGACAGTTTCAACCAACACAATCTACATCATTAGAGCGTTTTAGTCTTTCTGCCAACAGAAAATAGGATTAACTGTTCCTGTTAATTAATCTCCAAATATTAATACAAATCAAGACAGCTCATTTTATTTACATTATACGTATGGATAAATAAGTCTTACAGTGGGAAACAATATATTAAAGTCAAACATTTACCCATTGCTGAATGTACGTTTGGGAATTACTCCTAGCAATAAATGAATTCCACAAAATGTCTTTGTGAATGTATTGAAAAGTCTACTGAAAAGCAGATAAATATGTAACTGTCCACTTCTTAACAAATCAATGTTCAGCCAGTCTCTTCTGAGATTAGTAAACTAATAATAATCTGTATAACAGAATTACAAAATACAGTAATTGGGTCTACCAGCAGCCGACTAATTATAAGGCTTTGAATATTACAGACTTACAGGTCAATATATTCCGTTTCATAAAATGAAATACTTGTAACATTCCTAACCCGATGGTCCAATTTAATTAATGGTAAAGGCCATTAGGCACTTTCCTGGAATTTTTCTTTTTTTTCTTTTCTCAATCATATTAATCACCTGTAACAAGAAATATTCACTTTACATTACTTGGACTAATTGCCTGTATTATAATGTTAGGTTGCACATGGACTTTTAGCCAGTGTTGTAATGTTTATAACCCTGCGTGTGTTGGTATATTAACCTTATTAGCTTAAAAGCCACCTATTTAAAAATAAAAAAAATCACATAATTGTTTGTCTTTGCTTAAAACTAATGTACATTATGGAGCTTTGCCATTCAATCTTGTACAGACCTCATGCCTAAAATACTGTATTTGCTATGCCAAAACAGCAATTTACATTAATAACAGGTTATTTTGCATTCCGAATGAAAAAAACATTGAAGCATTGTGTGACTTTATTCCTTATATGTATTTCTGTCACATTCTGTAAACAAAAAAAAAAGAAAAGACACAGACGTTGTGTGCTCTGTGCGCTTCCCGTAATGTGGAATTCAGTACAGACGTGGGAAGTACACTGTCCTGTCACCCCCCTCTTCCGCGTGGAAACTTCCCCGTACAGATTTCGAACCAAAGCTTCTCAAAGCTTGACCCAATCTGCATGCCTATCTCTTTCTTCACTGTGCACATAAGGCAAGGGTAAATAAAATAACGCACCACAGAGCTGAGTTCCATATGAAATCTGATCGGAACAGATGTCGTCAGCCGCTAGAGCAGTGGTTCCCAAACTTTCTCAGTCGAGGCACCGTAGGGTCTCCCTAATTTTTCAAGGCACCCCTAACTTTTTTAAGTTTGTTTGAAAGTCAAATTAGTGTCATAACTGTTTAGGTAAAGACAGAAATACTTCAGGTTGATATTGAATCTTGTGTAGCTCCTATACAAGACGTAAAATTGTCGGATAAAACATTCTGGGGCACCCTAGAGAATGTCACAGCGCCCCAGGGAGCCTAGACGCACAGTTTGGGAACCACTGTAATTCTGGATCTGATGCTTTACCCTTTATTTAGATATTTTATTTTGCATTACTAGTCACTGCTATATATATATATATATATTGTTGTGGAGGCTTCACACAATCCGCGTAAAAAGTTTAGACATTGAGTGTCAAATGGCATCAAAATGACAACAAATCTCAGGAAAATGAATATTGTATTACATGGAAAAGTAATTTGTTGAAGGATCGGACAGGTTCTACAGACACTGTTACAGTGTCCTCCCAGATGTCCCCTTCGATAGCACGCAGGGAAAATGTAAAATTAAGCAGTCTGATTTACAATGAAATGAAATGAATCTCTGCAGAATAAATCAAATACCTGCACCTCACCCGTGAAGGGCAATCTTCTGTCTTTCAGTCACGAAGTTTCAGCTACTTTTTCCACTTGCAGTATAAGCTCCTCTGGTATTCCTCTTCCGCATTTGTGACAGCAGATGTGAGCTTTAATAACTAGTTATATTTCAAAATAATCTTAAATAAACACTTCCAACATGATTGCAATACCTAATTTCCTTTTATAGTGCATTAATGAGCAATTCCTGGTTGGAAAACATGAACTGTCATTATTTTAATTATTAACTGAGTAAATTTGGGAATTTGCGAAATCACATAACAATTAAAAAACGTCTCCAGTTTAAGTTTAATATAATAGAGTTTTCCCAGCGTGGTAGTGAAATGAATGTTGCCAGTTTGACAAACATGACTGCAATTCTGAAAGAGCCTTGTGACTTGTCACGTTTTTGTACTAGATATATCATAAGTTATGAAATATGTTAACGTTTAAGGGATTTGTCTATATTTTGACGTTTACTTTTTGCACATATTCACTGACCCTCCAATTGGGAGTAAAAGCAAAAAAAAACAAAAAACAAATTTATGATAAAGTGTATTGTGNGGCAAAATTTAAATGAGAAAAAATATAACTGTTGAGTTCAGAGGTCATGTGGAAGGAGGAGGAGCAAACAGGAGACATGGAGCGGGAGACTGCTGCCCATTCTGCCCCTGCTATTAAGTACAATGTGTAAGTAACAAATCATTGAATGAATGAATGCACAATAGAATATTATTAGGTTTTGGGCAAGGGTAGATGTCGGCTGACTTGGGCCCTGCAGCAAGGAACAGGTTGTAAGTCTATATGTGGAGGCTTGTGGCACTTGCCCATATGGTGCATGCACAGTGCAGTCATCATTGGTCAATAGCCCTGTGCATGTGACTACAGCTGGCAGTGACTGGAAGCATACACTGTACTGTTTATGGATACACTGCCAGCAGCTGCCAGCTTTGCTTTGCACTGAACTTTCCCAATTTCTGTAGCCTTAAAAGACTCCAAAAGGCTACAAAAATACAGTAAGTCATCCAGTAAAATGTGATTAAATGGCAAATATTGTGTTGCCTTTATCTGGGATATTTATCCATTGGTGGTATCTGCCTCCTGGCCTAGTGTCTAATCACACAGTTTGGTGGAACATTGGGGCACCAGGCTAAAATTTGCAATTGTAGAATGTGGGTCCGACTTACTGGGCCTGATCCAGGCCAAATATTATATTTATATAAAAGACATTGAAATATGATATTATTACACACATAAATGAACATAATTGTACTGACACTGTGCCATATTAGGCTTCCTTCTTGTTATCAGCTGCAGCAATTGGTGAATCAGATTCAGACCCATAGATTCAGCATGTGATCCGTAGCTACCAGTGGTTTTCTCCTGTTATGTTCACTGCTTATAGTATTTTTCAATTAATTATGTATTTCTCAGCATAACTGTTGTTAAAACATCTTTTTCCCATTATGGTACCTACAATATGAACGGCGTACATCTGCCTGGCTGGAGCTGCTGAATTGTATGGCTAGTGAGCAGTGCCCCAGGCATACATTCTGTGCTTCACTTAATTGCATATTTTATCTCATACTAGTTAGTTTATAATTACAATTGCTTTATCAATCAAGTCTAACTAATTTGCAGTCTTTTAGTTTAACTTAAAATTTGCTAATTTGCATGATGTATTTAATATCTGCCATCCATGAGAAAACACGAAGGTACACTAGGGTGGGTGTGTATATATATATATATATATATATATATATATATATACAAAAACAAGGGAAAATGTCATTCTTGCCATGTTGCCATGCCATTAGCGACTAAGTAACCATGTCTAGGACTGACAATGGGTGTTGTTATAATTATATAATTATAACAGAAAAATCAGTACACAGTAATGTGTCTAAAAATGGGCTGGCCTTGCCCCTTTTAAGCTGGTACAGACAGTTAAAAACTATATATACTATACTATATACTAAACTATATAAGACAAGGGCCTAAATAAACTGCGGGATTGGAAAAGTGGGATGTTGCACATAGTAACCAATCAGATTCAAGCTCTTTTACATTCTGGAGAATGTGAGCTTGAATCTGATTGGTTGCTATTGGCAACATCCCCACTTTTCCAATCCCGTAGTTTAGTAAATTTAGGCCAAGGTGTGAGCATGCTCTCTTGTGCCACCCCTTATCAAGACATACAGAGGTTAAAGTAATAGGTTAGTAGGCCCACATACATTTATATTCATTGTATTTAGTTAAATAAACGTATATATTTCTATATATTTGTTTTGATTGCTTGCTAGAAACATAGAACATGTGTGATCTATTGTACATGATGAGCTCTTCTAAGCTACTGCCTCCGTTTCAGCCTAACAACAGGCAAACATGCAGCACAAATGCGACACTTATTAGAGAATGCAGATAAACATTTCAAATCAGTTCTAATGAAAACATCAGCAGGATTCATTTACGACCTCCCGCTGGCAGATACTTTACCTTTAGCAGTTAAAATTATATGAATAACAATGAATGAAGAGGCTAATTTCACCGGAGAATAGAATTTCTAAGTTGTGAAAGTAGGTATAATTGCATAATGATTTGCTTATACAGAAGGTGGCTTTAATTGTGCTGTTGGTGAAGGTATCAGCGTCAGTTGGCAAATCCATGTAGCTTCTCTTATTTTCTGACTATGGCACTTAATGATTCGTTTACTGGTATTATATTTTGTCTGCCATTAAATGACTGAAATGTTCTTGATGTGACTTCTTTGTATTTATAACTAATTTATTTGCTTACACACTTATTGCTTTATTCAAAGTAAATGATAGCAGCTCTTGTTCGGCCATTTATGAGACTGGCATGAAAACCAAGACAAATGCGATAATAATTGCATGTTTTATCTGCATTTTTGTTGTTTGCAAACCTGACTGGGATGCCAAACACTATGTGCTGATCCATAGAAGTACTCACACCAGAACTGTCTACATAAACTTTATGCCTACCGGATATCTTGGAAGGCTGAAACATAAGGAGGAACTTAACATCAAAAACATCACGGCCTAAATTTACTAAACAGGGAGATTGAAAAGTGGGGATGTTGCCCATAGCAACCAATCAGATTCCAGCTCACACCCAATTTAGGCCCAAATCTCTCCCCTTTTTGACATCACAAAAACAGTTCTATTCGAGCAGGAGAGGTGATTAGCCAAACGTTTCCCTGTTCTCCTTGGATTCCGGGAGCAAAGCTCAGATCGGATACCTTAATGTAGGACTACCACTGTGGATTCCCCTACAGATGGGAAACCTCTCCTCATACATAGATGAATTTACATAGTGTGGGTTACCACACACATAAATAAGTAGTTCATATTAAGTTAGGATGCAAATTCATTTGAATTCCACTGCATGTAGAGAAGTCAACTTGCTTTACAAACTGCGATTTAGCTAAGAAATTTCACTTCTCACCTCTTAATTCTAACTTGTCTCCTGCAGGTCAGTGTCTGCACCAGTTTTGCCCTTATTTCCAAACTCTGGATCAATAACATCTACTTCCCAAAACTATTTAAGAACTTCTGGCCCACAAACATATGAAAAGTTGTCACTTCTGATAACGTTTCTAATATACCACCATGGTGCTGGCTGAAAGCATGCTAATATACATTTGCATATTACAGAAGGAAATCTAGACACATAACTTAAAAATTCAATATCATGGACTTGTTGGAAAATGGAAAAATGTCATTGGTTGTATATATGCAACATTTGCACCAATCGTATTTACTTTGTACAACAACAGAACAAGTAGCTTCATTGAAAATATATTAACAAAACATCCAGAAAATAATTCTTGCCGGCTCCTTCAAGGGGGAACTACAATCCGACTAAAACACAATAAAACACTGGCTTCTTTTTTTTTTTTTTAACAAATGTATCAATTCTATAAATAATATAAGAATATTGGAATGCTAAGTTTCCAGTATACAAATACTCCAATATAGGTATTGTGGGACTGGAGTCCCACTGTATATAGAAGACTTCTACAAAAAAAGAAAAGTACATGTTTGGATTTAATCCTATATATGAATAATAATATTGATGTTGTTATTTCCCACAGAGGTATACCACACCTCAATATAGCACATTATTACCACACTCTTATCTTTGAACATGTTAAAGTACAGTTGCTGTTGTTGTTTTTTCGCTTTTGTATTTTTTCTGTTGTTTTAATAATGCAACAGGGAATAATTAAGTCACATTAAACCACTCAGCTTCAGTTAAAATTCTTTTATTAGCTTTGCAAGTCTTATCTTGTCCCCAGAAATGTGAAGTTGTCCTGTCTGTTATTAACAAGCTGTAAATTGTAAAATGCAGTATATTTTAAGTAATTTGTTAAAGCCGAGGGTGAATTTAGAAGGGGGTCACCCTCCCCTTCACTCTGAGGGATAATACAGAGGAAGGGCTGAGAAGGTACTGGAAAATAAGAATAGAAAGTATGGAGNCCCTGCCCAGGGTGGTGCGGTATGCCGGATAGTACGTAAGGGCTGAAGTCACTACTACCCTAGGTAATTGTTATTTGCATAATGGATTACAGATCACAAGTCAATTCATGAGACACATACAAACTGCAAATATCTTTGTTGCATAACGCTAAACGCACATTTGCAGTGCACACAATCATTTGGTTAAGCAGCAAAGGTAGCTGATGACCAAAAAGAAGCACTTAAGGTTTCTTTTTTGTAATTGTGTCCATTGCTGTTGATTATTGCAGCATCCGATGTTATGTGCGAGGAAATCTTGAAGTATAGTTCTATCTGGTCGAGCAGTTTTGAACAGTTGGGTGACTCACATCAATATAAATAAGTTAGAATGAGTCAGACACATAAAAGCCGTCTGCAAAACTCTAAAGAATATTCCTGAACCCCTGATTCTCAGGCACATCATTTATCACCATAATGTTAGTGTTTTTTTTCTAGCCAACCACTTCCGAACCATTAATCAGTGACCATATGGTAATCGAGTTAAATTAAATCCAAGCATACCCGGACTNTATTCTGAATCACCATTATTAATTGCTAGGTGAACCAGGAGTCACCCAAAGACATGTTCATGGTTTGGGGAGTTATTTTCTATTTTGTAATGTAACACATAATATCATTTATTCCCTTGTGGTTGGATGCATACTTATTTACCCTCAGCTCCCAAAATAATATACATTGAATATGACAAATATGATGTAAATCAACCATCTCCTTTATTGTAAATACAGTAATTCCAGCACAATTTCTGTGAAGAAAGAATCCCATTAAAGTTCCATATTAAAACTCAGCCATGTGATAAATATTATATATTGCATGTATTAGTTTCCCATGTCTTCCCAGCAGAATNCTTACCAGCAGTGTAATACTAACCCTTGCATGTAATTTATACTCTAAATGCTATTTAAATGTTGTCAGGTGCTAAATTAAGACAACACACATTCCTTACTTCTCATCTATATTCATTACGATGAAGCCAGGCTGAAGTTAAATGGTCAGATCAGTAATTTACCATCCTTGCTGTAATTTGTGGTGCACATCAGACTTTTCTAAGGGCTATATTAAATAATATCGTACAGCTGCTATAGCATGCTGTAATTATTATTTAGATATTGATTTTAATCTTTTAGTAAGTCCACATCTGGTTTTAAAGATTACTAAATAAAATGAATGTGCATAGTTAGCATATGCTTGATATATGTACTATATATATATATATATATATA
>JABWIB010000358.1:0-14913 GCA_016617825.1 Platyplectrum ornatum
CTGGCACTGAGTAACCACAGAATTATAGGGCAATTATATGTCTTTCCTCTGCAGAAAACTGATTTAATATGTTTCTACGCTCTGAACTCATTGTTCCAATAGAGAGAATGGATTTGTTTGCCCATTAGCGTCAGTGCTATTAGTGACTGTCTCATAGTGATTACATNAGAGAGAGCTGCGGAGTACATTTATGTCTCAAGTGTGTAATGATTACCTTCTGTGCACCTAGCTCTATCATTCATTACTCACATAGGAGAACATGTGGCATATATAATGTGTAACTAATGCCCCTTTCCCACTGACANTAAAACCCAGGTTTATGCACATAGACCCAGGTATTTTGTTTTTTGGTGGAAAT
This sequence comes from Platyplectrum ornatum, assembly GCA_016617825.1. Lineage (NCBI taxonomy): Eukaryota > Metazoa > Chordata > Amphibia > Anura > Limnodynastidae > Platyplectrum > Platyplectrum ornatum. The sequence goes on from JABWIB010000358.1 coordinate 359, forward strand.
GGGTCCAAAGAAAAAACCCATGTGAAGTGACCCTGGTTCCCGGGACCAATGCAGGGTTTTATTGGGGTTCCCTTTAAGACATAGTAGGTTACAACACTCCATTCAGTGGAAATGGTGTCAACCCTGGAAATAACCCAGGTCACACTGCACTGGAAAAGGGCTTTTTTTGACCTGGGAAAANTGCAGGGTAAAGACCCGGGTCTGAAAAGAGGTATAAGTAATGATCAGCCTCTGCTGCACCACACGGCTCAGAATGCCCAGACACATAGCAATGACTGTATATTTCTGGGGGCTGTTTATGTGGCTGTGTCCAGCTTTGGAGAGGGAGATAAGAGAATGTCATGTAATCGGGGGATGCAGCACTCGCTCGTGTCAGGGAAGATAACGTCATAGCAGCCGTAGAAACCACTATCATTCCTGAACCACATCTTATTATTAAAGACATCCAATGTAAATAAACAGAGGTCCTATGGTGATTCCCACACACCGTAACATTTATTTATTCCAGCTTATTTATCAGGCCTTACAAAGTGCACCACATCACCAATGGGGAATACAGACTGAATGGGTGGGGGAGAGGGGCCCTGCCCGCACGTTTACATTCTAAAGGAGATTNGGGATTTGACACATAGACATAGACTAGGGACAATTTAGTCATCTGCTAATTATGTTTTTTGGATGTAGGAGGGAACCTGCAGTGGGAGAACTTACAGATAAGGTCAGGTCTGGGATTCAAACTCATGACCTCAGTGCTGTAAGGCATGAGTGCTAGCCACTGAACCAACCATGCTGCCCATACTTTTACTGTGTTCTCATACTGTGCTAGTAGTGTGAGCATCTGGTTACCATGGGGGTAGGAAGGGGTTATATAGGATAGATAGAGATAAAAAACATTGGACATACAAGGAAAAATAAGAGGACTGAATGGGAATATTGAGTTTATACACCCCACCCGGGTACTTTTTCATGCCACCCGCCTGGTAGAAATGTCTGGGGAGAACACTGCACACAGAGGTGTAAAGGTAATGATGTGAGTACTAGTGATGTTATGTGCAAAGTCATTTTTAGGTCTGTAAAGTCATTACCATGTCATTGAAATGTGAAGGATAATGGTATTTGAACAGTGTGAAAAGCNGCTTTGCAGGTGGAGTGGCACTCGGCATTCAAGAGGCAACAAGTGTGTTTACTTGGCACAGTGTGTGTTCTCTTATGGGACGTGAATGCAGAAATGATGGTTGTGTGATGAAACCATTAATGGATTAGATGGGGCTTTATTACGCATTTTATATACATGGTGCAGCCAAATGTGCTGCCAGTGATTTCCACAGGTCTCAGAGACCAGGGGTTTCTCACATAGACAAGGGGTTANGAAGGGAGAACGTTTGTTACCCATTCACCGGCCACAGTCTCCATTACTATATGTGANCCTCTGTGCTTACTCAGTGCTCCTCTGTTAATGTATAGCATTAGCCGGGCTGGAACATAATAATATAAGAGGACGGTTAGCGTATTAGTCCACTAAATCAGTGTAAAGCAATGTACTATGCACTTCTGTACTATGTAATGGTCAATGTGTGTTTTGTTCTGTATTCCAGGCTGACCTGTGTCACGCATACCAAATAGTCAAGAAAAATGGCATCCCCGATGAGCAGATTGTGGTCATGATGTATGANGACATAGCGAACAATTCTGAGTGAGTGGCTGATCTGCACAGATTGACGCGTTTAATGATACCTTACTCCTCCACGCTCTGATGTTATGATGAATACGTTTATCTACAATTCTCATTTCCAGGAATCCGACCAAAGGAATAGTTATTAACAGACCCAATGGGACAGACGTGTATGCCGGTGTACTGAAGGACTATACAGGGGAGGTAAGATCCATGATGAATTGTATATAGTGCGCCCTCTAGTGGACAGGAACAGTTATTACTCTACCAACTACCAATATTAAGGTTTACCTGTATTGTTTTGTAACATACAAGCATAATAATCATAATATTGTTATGTTGTTAATAAATGATACTGTTTAACATTTATTTTTGGATAACTGTGGTNTTGTTTTGGGTTTTAGGATGTCACCCCCGCTAACTTTTTGGCTGTTCTGAAAGGTGACGCTAAGGCTGTCAAGGGCAAAGGTTCTGGGAAAGTTATTCAAAGGTTTGTTTGTGTTCTTTCTTCACTTTTGGTGTTCAGTATAAAGACAGAGATGATACAGAAGATGTGAANATTAGGCATAACAATGGACACACATATTGGAGATAAAATATGGAATTGTGTACAATGGATAGTTATACAGAGGTGCGGTTCTGTGTCTGCACTGAGAGTTAACTGAAGTATTTCCCTTCTCTCTTTCTGCTTTCAGTGGCCCTAATGACCACGTGTTTGTGTATTTCACCGACCATGGCGCGCCCGGCTTGCTGGCATTCCCCAGTGATGATGTAAGTTCATCTGAGGCCTCTTCTTGTGGTCGCAGCAGTTCCCAAATTCTAGCCACCCTGGTGACAGCCATTTGTTGAACCCTGTTTTAAAACCATTTTCTGTGGAAGGTAAATGATGTATCAATGTAGAGATTCAGGGTGTTGGAGAACTTTAAGTCCCAGCATGCTTTGCCCAGTATCAACCATAGTCATGCAGTTCGACCCTGCCCCTATTTAGCCTCAGGTTGACCAGACCTGTGTTAGACTATTCCTTTGTGATGAGGGTGGAAGTGTCATTGCTGTATTTTACTTGTAGGTGATAATGATCCTATTGGGAAGGTTACATGTAAGCTTGACCCTTGGTTGTTGGAGGCCAGTTACATTATTTGCTGAAACCCAACATTTTCTAATATCTTTATGACCATAGATTCACACGTGTCTCTTAGACTTCCTATACAGTGGCAAAACTTGAACCACTTCCCTATACTACATCTTTAGTACATCTTTACATCTTTAGTATATGAGAAGCATTTGTGTAACCCCAGACGTGTGTTCTGTTATAGCTAACTGTCCAGGACCTGAATGAGACCATTCAATACATGTATGACAACAAGAAATACAAGAAGGTAAGAGCCACCCCAGTCCCGTCTCGCCATGTATCTTGGTGCTGTGTTATATGGGTATCAACCATCTATGTATATTTCCCTGCAGATGGTCCTGTATATCGAGGCCTGTGAGTCGGGTTCCATGATGAACCACCTTCCCAACAACATTAATGGTAAGCGCTGAGATGAACGACTCGATATACTGTGCTCAGCGTTACGGCTTATGTTTCACTTCCCTATGTAAACTGTGCGCACTCATTGTGCACAAAGCATTGTGGGTAGAAACCACACAGACGGCTTTAGCCTCTGTCATGTTACCTGCTGCTACAATGACAACGTCCACAAATTACAGAACTGAAACTGCCAGCAATTCTTCTTTCTGTATTTATAGCCAGATGAGGACTTGTGACTAGCCGTGGTTCTCTGTCACGTGGCTCGCTCCCCTCATCACATGTATTCTCGTTCTCACTTATATATGAGATATTTCTACTACCGCTTTTGTCTGTATTATTGTATTATTATTCTTCTCTACATCTGTGCTGCTATGTGCTGTGATAATAAAAAAAGGTAAAATGAATGTCAGTGTGTGCATGCAGGGAGAATACTTTATTGGTGCATGTTGCACACAGATACTGACCAGCGTTACTGTTACACTGTTATTACACTTGTGCTGTAAGTCGTGAGTAAGACAATAGTGCCTAATGTCTGAATCTGGTCCATTGTGTTCTACTATTCATGATTAGGTAAAATTCCTGGTTTTCCATCGGAAAGGTCATATAAATGATTAACCCGTTCTGGGCTCATTGCAGTGGTCAGGGAAGAAGCCATTTTGTTGTCCAATAACTTTTAGCATCACTTATTTATTAATAAATCCACAGACTAATTAGCAAAGCATATACACTCAGATTAGTCAGACTGTACCCGTAACCCTAAATCAATTAATATACATATTTAATCCACAATATATGATTAAACCATGAGTACCAGGGTTTCAAAGAAGCTTAAAAAATCACCTTTATTCTATTAATGGTAGCCTTTTAAATAATAAAGAATTATTAGTATTAGGATTAGTAGCCCTTATGGTAGTTATTAAGTAACATGTAACCCGGAAACAACAACATTACCTCACATTCAGAATAAAAGACTATGACTTCCGCTCTACACCCTAAGTACAATGGAGGCAGCCATTTTGTTTTGATGCAGTGGAAGCGTCCATTTTAAGTACTGGTTCTGAGCTTCAGCAGAGGCAGCCATATTGTGAGCCATTATAATGCAGTGTGTATAAATCGTATCATGTTGTATGTTTTCTATGGTTAATGTACACCATGCACTATGTATTCTCAGTATATGCCACCACAGCGGCCAACCCCCATGAGTCGTCCTATGCCTGTTACTATGACGAGGAGAGGGACACCTACCTGGGAGACCTGTACAGTGTCAGCTGGATGGAAGACTCTGATATGGTAAGCTTGGCTGTGCTTTGACCCTTTATGCATTGCCTGAAGACTGGCCCATAGCAACCAATCAGACTGGAGTAATAACGTTCTCGTCACTCTTCTAGGAGGACTTGACCAAAGAAACGTTACATAAGCAGTTCGCTCTGGTCAAGAAACACACAAACACAAGTCACGTCATGCAATATGGAAACCGGGTAAGTCCCATCATTGTCGTATTAATTGTCGTATTAACGCAGTCCCCTGGGTGATGGGTCAAGGCTTGCTGAGAATTGTAGTTCGCCAATACGTAACTTTGGAGATGGAATAACTGTGGTTGCTTTTGCCTCCCCCAGACAATTTCACAGATGAAGGTGCAACAGTTCCAAGGCAGCGGCAAAACAGTGGCCCCGCGCGTCTTCTTAGAGCCCATACAGCATCTGCACCTGACACCGAGCCCTGACGTTCCTATGGCCATTCTGAAGAGAAAATTTATGGCTACCAATGACATCGCAGAGGCCAAAGACATTTTGGTCAGGATAAAGTCCCTCCAGGAGGTGAGGTTCCTCTTGAGTAAGTTGTGAGTAAGACAATAGTGCCTAAAGTCTGAATCTGGTCCAATGACTCTCACTAGAGGGACTAAGTTGAGTTTGCAAGTGACTTAATGTACCGCTCATAGCACACATTGACATGTGTTATATTGACATGTATCCGAGGGCCATGGTGAGGCAGCAATACTAACCGCTGTGCCACTGCACACTGACTCTACATACTGGATGTTCTTTGTACTGACTGTCATTTGTTTTTACCCCCTACAGGCCAAAGCTCTGATTGCAAGCTCAATGAGGAAAATTGTTTCCATGGTGACAGATTCCCCCGAAATGACGGAAGAGATCTTTGGTGACCGGGTGATCATCAATGACGTGACATGTTACCTCACCGCCGCCAAGCACTTCAAGACCCAGTGCTTCAACTGGCACATGCCTCTGGTAATGCACTGCGGCATTGTGGGGGGCTCCATTACGTCTTATGGTTAATGACTATGACTACTCGCAGAATGTATTGTTTAGCACACACATCTGCCAACAGTCGCCATTATTCTGTAGACCAGTGGATCGTAACGTGGGTTCCATGGAACCCCAGGGGTTCTGTGAGTCAGGCTCGGGTTCGGCAGAGATGCGTGTCCATTACATTCGGCAGGTGCATTAATGTACTTTCAGCATTCACACAGTAGATGATTTGTGACTGTATGCCATTTGTGATTTCCTTTTCAAGTTAAGCAACTCTAAGGGGTATATTTACTAAGCGGTGAGATTGAAAAGTGGGGTGTTGCCCATAGCAACCAATCAGATTTGAGTTCACATTCTCCAGTATGTAAAATGAAACTGAGAGCTTGAATCTGATTGGTTGCTATGGGCAACATCCCCACTTTCCAGTCTCTTTGCAATCTCACCGCAGGCAAATCTAATGGAACACTTGCTAAAGCTGCATGGAGACTGATGCATGGTGCATTTTGTGCACAAATAAAATATATATCGCTATGTTCTGAATCTGAAAAACCAAATATATATATTTTTCCAAATACGAAGGGTTCGGTGAACGCACGTATGCTTGGTTCAGTACCTCCAACAAGGTTCAGAACCACTGCTATAGACCATGTCAGAAATATTAATGGTATTATTGTCATTTCAGTATGAATATGCCATGAGAGAGCTCCACGCCTTGGTGAATCTATGCGAGTCTGGTTACCCAGCTGAAAGGTGAGCATCTGGTCATAAACTAGAAAATACCATATAAGTGGAGGAATCGTATGAGGGATCCATGATGCATAGGGAGTTAAACATCTGGGTGTCTACTCCATATTGCTAACATGGTCCAGTCTAGACCCAGTCCTATATAACCCTATAAACTCATTAATATGAATGTGTCTCCTGTTCTGTGTTACAGAATCCAGCAGGCTATGGATAAGGTCTGTCAAGGTCGGGACTGATGCTGTTAGCGGATCCTGTAGGGAAGGTGGGTGATGGATGCTCCCTACGTTCCCCGCCATCTTGCAGCCGTCACTCGTTCTTCTCTGCTCTGGCAGGATTTGCCTCCAGTACAGTAACACCTTAGCGTTGTGGCCTTTCATGCTCCGGGTTTGTAGAATTTGAAGGATCTCTCTACCAAGGCTGCTCGCGTTATATCCAAGACTGGTTTCCCGAATGTAGGAGCTAGATGGCTAACCACCAAAGCAATGGGAATGCATGTATACAGCAACGACTCCAGATCTCTGACATAATGTACACTACCCAGGAAAACCAATGCAACGACGTTGTATGAACCCCCTGACTGCTTACATTGCACATTGTATTGTGAGATAGACTAATGGGAGTTTTACATACCACTGCAGCCAATCACCTTCAAGTTCATACTAATCACGTGATATCTCGAATCTGATTGGTTGTTATTGGCAAAACCTCTACCTTTTATTTTATTTTAGAAGCGTTATTAAATCTACTGTGGGTATCATGATCAGTGGGGTCAGTTTAACCACAAACTCACCGTTTATTTTCTTTTTTTGTATTTTTTATTGTTGATTGAGGAATTATTTTGATGATTTTATAATTGTAAACTATTTAATGTTGATTAGCGAAAGACTGTTTTTTTGGGGGGTGGGGGGAGTTTAATATATAATTCATGTTTACTAAGCAGGGAGATTAAGTGGGGGATGTTGCCCATGGCAACCAATCAGCTCTCAGTTTCATTTTAGATACTGGAAAATGTGAACTTAAATCTGATTGGTTGCTATGGGCAACATCCCCACTTCCCCACCCCACATCAGTCTCCCTGCTTAATAACTTTAGGCCTATATGTGCATGCCATGGAGGCAGCCATTTTGTGTCCTCTACCAATAATCATAATATAGGCAGTCTTTGTTTCAGTAGTGATTTTTCTAAATGTGGAACTAGAATATTGTTGAGGCACAAACCTACTGTCTCCGCAATGTCGCTTTTTCTTAGTGACCTAATAGATGCATTTTATGACTATATGTGACACACAACATGGCTGCCTTACAGGTTTATGGATCCACTGGGACATTTATGAGGCATTATGACTGACATATATACTACTTATGAATGTTGCGAAATACAACTTTGATCAATTATAGGTAACTTTTATTCAGTGAATTTTAAAATAAACGTACCCAGAGTCTTTTATTATTAATGCTGCAGAGACGCTCAATACCATAGAAGAATAATAAATCAACAGAAACATAAGAACTATAGTGAAAACAATGTGAGATTCCACTGAAATTATGTGTATTATTTGTTTACATAATGATTAGTGAAAATATTTTTGACATGTAAAGCTTTTTTCTGGAATACATGTGGCAAGAAATAAATTGATGTGGTAAAAATCTGGTATTTTACACATTTTATTCTCCTTTTTTTTGTTTTGTTTTCTTCTAAAATCATAATAATTATGACAATACAGCTAGGAATTTACTGGGGGTGATCAACATCTTTTTCAAAGAGGCATTTTGTGTCTCAGAAAATATGACACAGTTAATATAAATTTACTAAGCAGTGAGATTGAAAAGTGGGGATGTTGCCCATAGCAACCAATCAGAATTAAGCTCACACTCTTCAGTATGTAAAATGAAACTGAGAACTTGAATCTGATGGTTGCTATGGGCAACATCCTCACTTTTCAATCTCCCTGCAATCTCCCTGCTTAGTATATTTAGGCCTTAGACCACAACAAAATGGCCGCCTTCACTGGCAGTGAAGGATCTACATATCTTATCTCCATAAGTGAAATGTCTGTAGTCCAATGGATGTCTCCAAGTCATTCCTGCACACCCCTTGCAAGTATATAATGTCTATGAGCCACACGATTTCTTTTGTTTATATTTTTTTGTTTATATTCTGAATAATCAAATCAACATGGTTTTGGAGAAAGATAAAACTCCAGATTTCGCATAGTGCCTTTAAATATATGTCCCGTCCACCCTGCTCCTTGTTCCTCTCTGCTGAGTGCTGTCTATGGTAATGCTTTGTAGTCAGCATTGCCCTGTCAGCTGAAATCGCTATAAATCATTTCTCTGCCATGAGACACGGTCACGTGACCGCTGCGGCATCATGTGATCCGCTTCAGAACTATTTCACAACTTGTAATGTAGAAGTAATGACTAAAAATACATGTTGCTAAGAATCCCAATGTAATGTTTCACAAGTGAACCTGAGGGCGGGGGCTGTGAGCACGAAAATAAATATATATTTATATAAAGGAAAATGCATTTACTTAGTAAAATAAATAGCAGTGCTTCTCAACCTTTTTGGGGTAGTACCAGTTAGTGTGTGTATATATATATATATATATATATATATATATATATAAATAACAGATGAGGTTGCACTGGTTGAGGTACATTTTAATAACCATTTTTGTCACCGCAAAATATGTGGCTGCATTCATTACATAAGATCTGAGTGCTCCTGGTACTGTTATTGGCCACCTCACTAAAGCAATTATTGATCTGATCACCAGTAATTGTAAATTGTACCTGTCCAATCACATTGCTTTAGTCTGCAAACATCAGGGCTAAAGGCTAGTAGGCAATAAATATAGGATTGTATGCTGAGTTTCTATCGTGAACTTTGTAATGATGAACAAGAGTCCATGACACCACTCCTATTTCTATTGGGAAAGATTTTTAATATTCTGCTGTGAAATAGGTGTGTTCTATGGGTATTGGTCAGGGGCATGGCTTGGGTGTGTTTGGCTCGTGTGCCCAAATCAGTGGTAACTAGTGACTATTATTATACTTACTGATCATTCTCATTTTGCTCATTACTGACCTCTGGTGGGGATTTTGTGCCAGTGCATTCAGCCAGATAATAAACTCTTCAGTATTATGGTAAAGACACTGAGCTCCACTGACATGACTGGGATGCTCACAGTGGTTAATGGCTAAATGCAGTATTTTATTGGTTTCACACTAAAATAGACCAGTGTGTCAGTCCTGGTGCAGATTATTGACTATACCTCCCAACCTGATTTCAGTGGGACAGTCCTGATGTTGGGTGACTGTCCTGCTGTCCTGCCTGTCTAACATGAGGGGACAATCTGGTAGGTATTCATGGTTTTTGGTTACAATTTATTAAAATAAAATTAGCAGTGATCCAGCAGCAAAAAGGTACAGGGCTTGGGCAGAGTCTGGGCAGGGCCAGGTGGGACTTATATGTATGTTATTGCAATTATAGCACTACCAGTTGTAAATAGACGTTCCCTCTTAAACCCTAACATTTGGTTTAATTCAGAGGATATCAAAGTGTGTGCCATGGCTGAGGTCATATTACCTAGAAAACCAGTGCAACCCAAAGAGCAGGGTAGCTGCCTGGATTCAGAAGTGCATAACTTTTAATCCACAGAGGAGGAATTCATCTCCTGGAACATACAGAGGTCTGAATTCTGTCTAATGTCACATTAATTGACGTGGTGTCACCCAGCCTATTGTATTGGAGCCAGAACCTGGTTTTATCTGTCTGAGAAGGTATTTTCTCCAGGGAGAAACCAAGAGTTGGCAGTATTGGGGGTTGGGTGGAGGGCCCTGCACCCTGGACAGCAAGCACCATACAATTGCTGTGAATTGGCTGGCGTGATGTAACCAAGCCTTGTCCATTCATAGTAATGATCAGGGCACTGACGCAACCTGAGTCCTGGGGGATTTGTCAACTCCCTGGACACTGGGAGAATTGCCCGACATCTTGGAGTCTCCTGGGAATTCAGGGAACGTCGGCAACCCTGTATTAACTAATTAACGCAGAGCTGAACATCGCAAAGCAGACCCAAATCCCATGCACTGAAGTCACCACATAGAAAAGCTGCGGGATCTCGGGAGAGACAGCGGAATTTAGTATTTTTATTTGCAGTCTGAAGGGTATATTTACTAAGCGGTGAGATTGAAAAGTGGGGATGTTGAGATCACATTCTCCAGTATGTAAAATGGAACTGAGAGCTTGAATCTGATTGGTTGGTTGCTATGGGCAACATCCCCACTTACACCTGAATCAACAGGTGCCATAGTATAGCTTGGTTAGTGAACCCACTGAACATCTGAGCATGGACTGATCTGAGCATGGCATATTGTGAAATCTGCTCTGTTCATGTCCTGACATTCAGCCTGTGCTGGTTAATCAGTGACTAGGGGGTAATGTATCATCAGTAATGTGCTAGAAACCAGAGGAAATGAGCTTATTTGTGTGATTGCGGTATTCAGCTCAGATAATCACTCCCCATCCTTCACATTTCATTTTATAAATAAGGCATAATAATCATCTGCAACTACAGGGTAATTGCTGTGACATGCTGCATAAGTGTTCTGTGTTAGATAAGGAGGATCTTCCTTCAACTCTTGAACATTGAGACATATTCTCATTTGCCCTCTATGTAGGCTGATATTTTCATTGCAGGTTTTTCTTCTCCTCCACTGTAACTTCAATAGTTCCTGAATGGACAGATGTGTACGCGATGGCGCTGATCTGTGTGACACCAAGGGCTTATATCATTAACTAACAGCCTGGCCCAGTCTCAATTTGCAAGTTATCCCTGTTTACATACCAATACTATGCTATATCAATTACATCATAACTCCTATATTTACTTATTAATACGATAATGCATTCAGAATCGTGGTTGCCGACTCCTGTTCATAATACAATCCCGACCCAACTCCCCATATTGTGTTACCACCGATAAATAGTTAAAAACCAAACAATGACCGTGTTCTCTTTTGCCAGTTATAGGAGATAAATATATAAATCCACTAGCCTTATAAATAAATCTAGTGTTGGATTCATATATAGATTTCTCATTGAGCCACGTATAAAAATATGCGAGATTTCCCTACCATAATAGACGAAAAAAGTGTCTAAAACAGGGATTGAATCGGCCCCTTCAAGTTTTGATTCATGAAAAGTATATAGAGTTTATAATAATTATTCGCAATCTATGTGGCCGTCTCCATTAGACAAGTGTGTATGCTGAAATCTCTCGAAGGGTCTCGGCTTGTACGCTTTGCACACTAGTGATCTGTTACTGACACTGTATTACCTGCCAGTGATTGTTACTGTGTGCTGATCAGGGTGACAGGTAGACGCTGCCTTTCCCTTGCTGTACATAGGTGAAGGGTGTCAGAGTCAGTAGTGATATTGTTGATAGAGACTGCGGGAGGGAAGGGGAAGCCAGTTTATATACACTGTGTTGTTTGGTACAGTGGACTCCGGTGAACTCCCGTCACACTGGCCACATTAAGGAGGAGACTCGGCAAAGGAGCTCACACAATGCTGCTCTCAGCTATAACGTTACACCCATGTCACATACAGCATACAGATAGCCACCCTTCTCCTCCCGCGCTGCACTCTCTGGACTGACAATGGGCCTGTGGGTTCTTATTTCCTGGGCCTTGCTGCTGCTCCTGGCTCTGTCTGCCATCGGTTTCATCCTGTACTGTGGATACATCCACTACATCCACAAGAAGTATGACCACATCCCTGGACCCCCCCGAGACAGGTAAGAGCCCACTGACCGAGCAATAGACACCCTGGGGTGGATCAGGGTATGCTACCTAAAGTAATGCTTCACTGCGTACGCACAGAATCACATCTCCAGGCAATCCAGACCTGAGTGTAGTTCTAGCATTCGTAACTTGTGTTCTAAGGCATGTGTTATAAGGGAGAGTCACTGTACAGTAAGGGCATGGGCATGCAACTGCACGCTATCCAGCCCTGAATGCAGAAACATATGGCGCGAGCGGACGCAGATAGGCATAGGCCTACAGACAATGGCTGCCCTGGCTGCTAACTCTATCTTAGGGCAAAGGCTCTGTATTTAAAAAGCTGTTACAGTCGGCACCAAAGGTGGGTGGAGTCCGTCAGGTGGGCGGAGATACAACTGCGCCACCAGAGATATTCATAGATGTTAAATGAAGTTTTTAGCTAGTGCCTTTGCAGTATGGCTAGTGGCTAGTGAGTGGTTCCCAAACCGTGTCCCTGGAGACGCTATCATTGAGTGCCACAGAATGTTTTTCTGTCTTGGTGCCACGTTGCTGACTTTACATAAATAGATATTACACTATTTTGACTCAAAAACTTATAAAATGGGAATTAATTTTGTCTTAAGGGCGTCTTGAAAAATTATGGAGACTTGAAGACTGAAAATGTTTGGGAACTACTGGGCTAGTTCCTGTGCAGTGTGACTAGTGCCTGTGCTGTGTGACTAGTGTCTGTGCAGTGCGTCTAGTGCCTGTGCTGTGTGACTAGTGCCTGTGCTGTGTGACTAGCGTCTGTGCAGTGCGTCTAGTGCCTGTGCAGTGTGACTAGTGCCTGTGCTGTGTGACTAGTGCCTGTGCAGTTCGGCTAGTACCTGCTGTGTGACTTGTGCCTGTGCGGTTTGACTAGTGCCTGTGCATTGTGACTAGTGCCTGTGCAGTGCGTCTAGTGCCTGTGCTGTGTGACTAGTGCCTGTGCTGTGTGACTAGTGCCTGTGCAGTGCGGCTAGTNCCTGTGCAGTGTGACTTGTGCCTGTGCAGTGTGACTAGTGCCTGTGCAGTGCGTCTAGTGCCTGTGCTGTGTGACCAGTGCCTGTGCAGTGCGGCTAGTGCCTGTGCATTGTTACTAGTGCCTGTGCATTGTGACTAGTGCCTGTGCAGTGCGGCCAGTGCCTGTGCAGTGCGGCTAGTTCCTGTGCAGTGTGGCTAGTGCCTGTGCAGTGACTGTGCTGCGAGGCTAGTGCCTTGGAGTGAATTTCAGCTAAGACATTTCTGCTAAAGGCTGCATGTGATAGAATTTTATGTGAAAGATTGGCATAATTAACCTCATTATATGTAATCTGGATACGGCGCTCTGTTATATAAAACATTGCTGTAGTGAATCTACCCCGCAGGGGCAGTATGATGAAGTCTGGAGGTGCTTATGTAATGTCCTTTGGACTGCTGTCCCCTTGCTGTCAGCGTGGAGAGTGTCTGTGCTGTGTGTATTGTGTGTGCTGTGTGTGTTGTGTGTCTGTATATTTGATACCTGTTTTTTTCCATTTCAGCTTTTTGTTTGGACATTCCCCCACAATACTGAAGATAATGAGGAGCAATGATCTTGTTTATGACCTGTTTCTGGAATGGTGAGGAATGATTTCATAGTGGTGGGTCAACTTTACACTTGGGCATACCCTCCAACTGTCCCAATTCCAGCGGGACAGTCCCATTTTTTGGGGACTGTCCCGCTGTCCCGTCCTCCTACCCGCTTGTCCCGATAAAGGACAAATGCGCCAATGTTAATGTGCCAATCGCTGACAAATTTGGCGGGGCCAAGGGCGGACTTTGACAGGACCTGGGATGGAGTTGGGCAGGAACAGGGCGAGGCTTGTCTCGTGACAAGGTGGGAGGTATGACTTTGGGGGGGAATTTACTAGGCAATGAGAAGCATCAAATCCCTCTCTATCTCGACACTTAGTAATTATCCCCCTAGGGCCTATGTTTACTAAACTGTGGGAATGGTAAAATGGAGATGTTGCCCATAGCAACCAATCATATTCTAGGTCTTAGTTTCCTTTTACATACTAGATAATGTCAGTTAGAATCTGATTGGTTGCTATAGGCAATATTCCACAGTAGCATAGCCCTATGTCAATTGTGCTGATAGGGAGGGAAACATACATACATATACAATTGTACAGCAAGAACGGGGTCTGAGGATGCCAGGGTGGTTAGTGACACAGCAATATCTAAATCCAGGACATTGCCATGTCGGCAGTGTGAACAGGGTTTTAGTTAAATCATTTGTAAGGGTCTGTTTGGAGGTGTAAAAGGCACTACTCTCTCTGTCTCTCATACTTATGCCTCATGTTTTCCAGGGTGCAGAAGTACGGCCCAGTCATACGGTTTAATGGGCTTCACACTGTGGTGATACTAGTCGTCAGCCCAGATGCAGTAAAGGTAGGAAAGCCATATATATGGAATATATAAAAACATTGTTCCTGAGTCATTCATTGCTGACCACATGATTCTAGGGTTACCACCTTTTCGTCTTAAGATTCCCGGACACAAACCCCCACCCC
>JABWIB010000358.1:43933-53993 GCA_016617825.1 Platyplectrum ornatum
TACACTCATACCCTGAGTCACCTGTTGATGTAAAAGAAAAAAAAATCAACACATAAAATTGGTAACAATTGTAAAGCACAATAAAATGTTCTTACTCAAGCCTCCGGCATTTCTCCATGTTCAAATTTGGCAATAAGGGTGACTTTTTAAGAATATAGGAGACATGGCATGAACCTGGCAAAAACTTTTAACTATTATTTGTTTACCTTCACATAACAAATGCATGTCGAGGGACTGTTAACAGTGGCTATTTGTATACAAAAAAGTAAGCTAAAAACATATTAGAATGATATTTAGCATCATTTTAGTTGGAGCAAATGCAGTGTTGTAGGCACTACTTTTACAATGTTTGTTATGTTTATTTAAATTTTTATGGAAAATCTGATATTCCTATATTTATTAATATTAGTATTATTTAAAAAAAATAATAATATTAACGACACTAAGGCCCCAATCAATTGTTTGCTGAGTCACAACTTATTTAGTCGCATTTTTTGGTGGTGCCTTCGCGTCCTGTTTTTCAATAAATTCATTTGTTTTCAACACGACTTAAACTTAGAGTTCTTCATGCTCCTTGGATCAGCATGGATGTTTTTTTTCTTTAACCAGCATAAAGGAATGTCACCTAATGTGCGCTGTTTCAGGTAGCAAGTGGGTTTCAGACTGCAGTGGATATGGCTGTCCTGGCAGCAGGGATTGTTGTTCCTGAAGTTCAGAGGGCCTTCAGCAGAAGTTGAGCAGCTCAAGGATTTGGGGTGAGTGCCCACAAGGCACTATCACTTTATAAATAGGGGAGGTTGTAGGACAAAACTAAGCCACTCTTACACATGAATCCAATAGTTGCCAACATGTTTTGTTTGTTCAGCATTCATTCATGGAGTGTCAACATCTGACCGCTTCCTCAGTGGACTCCAATCAGCCTCCCTTATGAAGAATTGCTTTGCCCTGTTGCCCTCATCGGAACTCCAGCTCCACCTCATTGTTATATAACCTGATCACATTATGCCTCTAGGGTTGACATCTTGCCAAAGTGTGTGTGTGGTCCAACAATGCTCTTAAATAATGTAAAACAGCATTGCATCATATTTGTAAGAGCTAGCGGACAGAACAATGTTAGAAGACTAGGTATAAGTGAGATAAAGATAGTCAGAATGTACATATGAAATTGTCTATTAAATATATTATGTTATGTCAAGTTAATTTCAGTGTACCCAGTACCCAGTTTTATAAACACACACAATGGCATAAATTTACTAAACTGAGGGATTGAAAAAGTGGGGAAGTTGCACATAGCAACCAATCAGATTCAATCTCACATTCTTGGTTGCTATGGGCCACTTTTACAATCCTGCATTTTAGTAATTTTAGGCCAATGTCTTACAGTTGGGTTGTTATTTTAGCTGTGTCATCAGCTAATCATTAATTGTCAAATTGTCAAATATTTAAAGAGAAACTTGCATTTCTATATCATAGTTTCCTTGACCGTTGCTCTTGTATTTTATAAAAGATAAATGTTATGTCCACATGTATGAACCCTGGTCCATTCTCTTGGCTCAGTCTCTTGTGCAATCTCCATGCAGTATTCTTAGTGAATAGTTTAAATATATTGTATGAATAAGTCAAAGACCAAACAATATATTATTCACAGCAATTACATTTTTGTATGGATAGAAAAAGAAAGATAGGAGTTGACTATAAACGTACAACAAAATGCATAGAAATGATATGTATGATATTCAAATATATAAGCACATATTTATAAATGGCCAGTTGATACATATCTATTAATGTATTTTGATAGGTTTTTTGATATTTGTATTGGTTTTCAATGATCAGCTCCAAACAGGAGACCAAGGCAAACACAGGTGTAAATGATAGGCAATAAAGTGATCTACAAAAACATGACCTATGCAAGATCTCCATACTGGCCTGAGAAAGTTCTAAATAATGAAACAAATTGCCTGCTTCACAGAGAGGTTGACATCCTGCTTTTAAACGAGCAATATATTACAAGCTTTTATCTGCAAAAAGAATCTAAAGACATACTATTTAGCAAAAGTGTCCATTGACAATGTTCCTCTTATATGGGAACAGTACTCTTGTGAAAGATCAAGTGACCATATCTCCACATTCTGCTGACTCAGGTGTTCGATCACTGCAGAACTTACATGAGCAGGTTCTGGCATTAGACACCAGAGATGCCATAAGTGGTAAGATTGGCTTTTGAATAGTGAATTTTTATACAAATATATCAGTAATTGTGAATATTGGACAACCAATTGATCCATTGTGGTTGACAAAAGCTATACAATACACTTAAACAATCTTTGAGATTTGTATTTTTCGGCATTGACGGCAAATCCGGCTCCCTGTGAATCTGCGAAAAGAAAGTCTACAAAAGTACACGTTCAACATACATTGAAAAACAGTTACCCAGGGATTTATTTATTATCATGTTGCAGATTTAACTTACACATGTGAATATATATATTATTAACAACTTCAGCATTGCAGTTACAATTTATCTATAACTGTTATATCCCTGCAATCTCCCCATAGACCTCTGTTTTTCATAGACCTATGTAAAAAGTAGAAAAAAATAAAAAATAAAAAAAACTGGAGTTTACTCACCTTATAGATGAGTCGCTGGATTCCTGCAGACAGCAATGTTCCCCAGCGTCTGGCGCATGCGCAGTATACCAATGCTGGTATAGTTCCCAGAAATGATATATTGGGCATGCGCCGGGACCTGGAGCAACATCAATGCCAGCAGTGATCTTGCGGCTCATCGAGGAACATCGCCGGACAGATGAGTATTTGGGGCGATGTTGGCAGGCTTGCAGCGAAGTGGACAAATGTAGTATCGCCCCATCAATAAAAATAGTAAATGGAGCCCTTAGTCAAGAGTGGGTAAAACCATGTTGAATTGCAGGGGAGGTAAAATGAATGTCGTGTTTGTATGTTGTATTTTAGTTTTGCATGTTGCACACAGATACTGACCAGCTTTACTGTTACACTTTTATTAGACTTGGGCTCGTGAACATCTCAAACCTGTAATATTGCAACTAATTCAATTTAAAGTGTGGCTATACCTGCAGCCTTTTACTATCACCTACCAGGTGATATTGTTTGGTTTGGAGCGCCGGACTTTCTTTGTTCCTTGTACCTACCAGGTGTCAGCCTAATCAGTCTGGCAGTAGCCAGACAGTCCACAAGACCCGTACTGGGCCTAATGTATGGAGCCCACCCTAAACTCTCCATACATACCCCAGGGACCCTTACCAGCTCTTACTAAAGCTACAACACTGTTGGGAAACATGTTTCCCAACAGAAACAACCAACATTTTCCCTGGGGCTTAGAACAGAGTTTAGTAACCTGGGACATATATACTGTTCTTTACACACATAACCAGTGACTCTGTCACATATCCCCCTCCCCAGAGCATGAGGGGAAACCCATCTGCACTGCCCATCTGACCTCCTGGCTCATCCTGTTCTTTGGGTGGCCTCTGAGGGGTCAAGGGTCAGGCCTGCAACTACAGAGAGTCCCTTTTTCCTACCTTTAATCATGATTTTGGGAAGGACAACTTTCCTACAACTTCCAGAAGTAGACGAAGTCTCTTCCCAGTATTCATACTTCAAACCTGGGACTAATCCCATTACGGTTTTAAGGATTTACCAAATCAGCTTTCATGAGAGAAACAAGGCTACCATCTAATAGCGCCTCTATCTGGTTGCCTCCTACAGAGACCTTACACATATGCAAATCTCTCCCAGCCTGTTGGTCTGCCGTACATGCTGGGATAGCAACATAAGACTCTGCGATTAACATAAGCATAAGAGGACAATTAGCAGCAATATGAACCCAATCACGACAACGAAAACCTGTACTCTTGCGGTTAGTACAATTATAATATCGTAGCTCACAATATTCAGAATCCCATAAGCCCTGTCCGTTTGCAGACTGCAAATGGATACTGTTCCATCTAAATAGGGTAAGTTGGGAAAAATATAATATGGGCAGCTCTACTGCTGTGTAATCATGTGAGCAGTGCAGATATAATATGGTCAGTGGCCAAAGTGCATATTTAGAAGTGGTGGTATGGAAAGATCAAAATAATAGAAGTGAATGGAGTGTTATAGTTTTGAGGATATCAGCGGGAGAAGGGGTGGTATGATATGACCCCTGTATACTCCCCTACCAGCCCTGATCTGAGCACATGTGAGTAATAAGTAATCGATGGTCATGAAGTAATAAAGATTAGCCAGAAGATATATAATATAGCTTTATTTAGAGATCAATGCATGTTACACACATATTAACCTATGCCTTTGGATTTCCTATTCTCCCACTGAAGAGGAGGAGGCCAGTCTCATCATGTTTAAAAAACATCAGGAAAGGATGATCCAATGTCACACTTGGGGGAAGAGAGGTAGGAACGATTCCGATTCCTGTGACAGCAGCTGCTTCTGCCCCCGCCTCATCCACAGTGACTATAGCTTCATGTTTAGCCTACAAGACAAATAAAAATAAAGGCTCCTTCAATATTTTACTTTCTATTATATATAATTATAAAAACTTTTTTCGTGTATACCACATCCCTGTTCCATATCGCCCAACAATTGGCCGAGGGAGATCGGGACACATTGGTCTCGCCCCTGGTCTGCCCCCGGTTGGCCTAGGCTACGCCCCCTTTGACGCCGTGGACGGCGCTTTTATTGAAAAAAAAAAAAAAAACTATTATGTTCCTGCACAGCAGTTTGTCTCCTGTCCCGCTTTGGCGAGACTGTCCCGCTGAAAGCGGGGTGGTTGGGAGGTATGCTATTCCACACTGTAGTGCACAAAAAATTACCTGCACCAGGTAATTACTTTACTGGGCAGCAAAAAACTTTGCATGTAGTTTGACAACACCGGGAGAGGCAGAGGTTGCCTACCTCTGCACTAGAGGATTGCTTAACCCCAATATGCCAATCCCGCTTTGTTGAACTGGAAGTCCCAGCCTGCTTTAACTGCACAAACATAGATGATACCTGGCATTGCATGCTGGGACTTGTAGTTTGACAAAACCTGGAGAGCCGAAGGTTGCCTGCACTAGAGCTTCAATTCACATTTTAAAATAAGTTTTCATTTTAGTTCTATTTATGTCATTAGAGTAGGACCTTTGCTCCCCCAATGATTTCTGGGTGGAATTCATGTACTTTTACATAAATAGAAATGACAGCTCTTAAGGATAGGTTTGATCAGAAAGACTTCAGTTCTCAGTAATATGTAATGGTCCTATCAGTGGCTAAACTGCCAGAGACATTGGAGGGGGCAAGGGGGGGCAATTCTGGATTAAATTCTGCAGATCAGCACTATGCTTGCTATTATGTACAATACACTAAAGAGTTCATTATAAGAAAATAGTACAACTAAAACGAATTCTCACCTCTGACACCTTCAAGGGATCCACTGTAATCCCATTAAGATTGGCGTGATTAGAAAACATATCGGTGATGCCCATTTCCATTAGTTCCCCTTTAAGATCAAGTGTTTCTGAAACTGAAAACTTTGGCATTGTTAACTGTATATACCTGTGGAGAAAATAGAAATAGGTACAATTACAATCTCTTCTATATCCTTACAGTAATGAATGAGTACCATGTACACACATCCCTTCATGCCCCGCTAACAGAGAGAGTGACCTTTATAAATGTATGGATCCTAGGGCTCCAGATAATTAATGGTGCATGCGCATATTGCGTAGGGTGTGAAAAACATGAAAACAACGCATTTGAATAAACTCATGCACTTCTGAGTGAGTGTAGACCAGGGGGTATATTTACTAAGCCACGAGTTTGCAGTGAGATTGGAAAGTGGAGATGTTGCCCATGGCAAAGAATCAGATTAAAGCTTTCAGTTTCATTTTACACACTGGAGAATGTGAACTCGAATCTGGTTGGTTGCTATGGGCAACATCTCCACTTTCCAATCTCACTGCAAACTCGCAGCTTAGTAAATAAACCCCCGGTGCTGTAACTAGGGTGTGCCACCTGTGCCACTGTCCGAGCGTAAGGAGAAGGTGGCCGCAGTTAAGCTGGCAGCTCGGGCCAATTCTTTGTAGAATTGACCAATCATAGCGCATGAAATGTATAGGAACCAATCAGCATTCAGAATTACAGGTTACAATCTATAGCTTTATAAATAGAGCCTCTTAAGTATTAAATCATTTTTTTCTTACATGATTTACACAGGATTGTCTATGGCTAAACAGATCTAATATAGCTTAACCTTCAATAACACACTGCCTTACACTTTAACTGTAGACAGTGGGCGAAGTGGAAATTTAGAAGTGGGGGCATGGACATTCAGAAGTGGCGGTATGAAAAAACTGAATATAATAGAAGTCAATGGAGATTTGCAGTATTTCAATTACATCAGTGGGAGAAGTGCCGGTATGGCATACCCCCGTATACCCCCCCCCACTTTCAGCCTTGCTTGTAGGGTCTTACATGGGCTGCACTTGTTCGGTCCATGTCTGCAGTGATACGTTCTGAAGAGCCTTTTCCACATCATGTAGTTTCCCTTTCTCTGGTAATATAAATATTGCAGAGACATTTCCTTTGTAAGGGACTTCCACCACAGTGCATCCAACCTCTTGTATGAAAGCAATAGGGTAATTTCCTTCTCTGGTCATCATTGGTACCTTCACAACGGTGTTCCCATCCACATGAAAGTCTTGTTCACTTGTGAAGTTCTTATTAAAAGGGTCCTTCCAAATCCCTGAAATAAAGGACATAATTTTATTGAGTACATTCAGGACACAATGGTAATGCGATTCTAGTCTTTACAAAAATAACATTTCTAGTGACAGCAAAAATATATGCCAAAGAAGGAATGCACTTCTTGTGGTAGATCCTATTCTAGGGGTGACCAATTGGAAAGAGGGTCCTCAGCGAAAAGGTGAGTTTTTCCTAACTCCAACTAATCTCTTTCTAATTCTTGCCCTAACACTCCACTTCCATCTCATATATCATAACCCTTCTGTGCTAAATTCCCTCCCCATAGCCCAGTGGCGTAACTTCACCCCACTTGCCCGGAGGCAAGATACATTTTGCTACTTTTGGCACCAGTCAGCAGTCAGATTTTTGCCACACAATGCAATATTAATTTTTTTGCAACTAAGTAGTGCTTAAGTCTGCCTTCTCAAGCATGGTTTTGTATTTGGATTGACTGGAAGCAGCACCTAATTGTTTTTGCACACACAGTATATATATATATATATATATATATATATATATATATATATATATATATGTGTGTATATATTTTTTCTGTACATCTAGTGCTTTCAACCTGCTAGGTACACATTCAAGGGAACACGGCGGGCCGGCTCTGAGTTGGAAATGACTCTGACGTGACCTTAGGCAATCTTTGTTTTCCTAGGATGGAGGCATCTTAAGGATAAACATTTGAAACATTTATCTCTTTATGAATAATTATTCTTCCCCAAAAATATTAACGTACCTTTAAAGTGAATGGCATTTATGAGGTATGCAACTGTATCTGGGTTAACATCCTTCAGGAAGTTTTGAATTAACCCATTGGTTTTGTTCTCCACATAAGTGTTGATAAGTTCTTTTGCTTCATCAGGTTTCTGGAAGTCCGTAGAAATGACTTCCGATTCATAGAAATGTTGGAGATCATCTGAAAACTTCGGAATAAGATGCTTGTCGTTGTCAACAAATACAGCATTGGCAATGTTCAGTGTCACGTCATCATTAGGGGCATTAAGAAAGTGCTGGACCTGCTGGAATCCCTTATGGATGTCTTCTATGGATATAGCAGATGTGTTTAAACTAAGACCTTCTAGGATCTGATCGAGGGTGCTAGAGTGGGCACCGAGAGAGAGCATAGATATTGCTAAAGAAATGCTTATCGGAGAGAAGAACACATTTTTATCAGAATATTTAGCAGCGAGATGTGAGAAAAGATCGCCTGCAAATTGATTAGCAGAATTTATAATTTGTAGGGCAGACTTTTCATTACTGAGATGGTCGTCTTCAGGATCTCCATTGTGACCCAAGACCAGTGAACAAAACAGAGCAAAGCTCAAAATCCAGAGAGAAAAGACCTTCATTCTTCTGAAATACACGAATAAATCAATCTGTTAGTTTTAGATACTGTAGGACTACAGGACTACAGAAAGCATGGAGGATCTACAGACACAAACAATAGTGAACAAATCACATGTAAGGTAAAAGCAAACAAAAACACCTTTACTTCCACATTTACTTTGGAATAAATGTTAAATAATCCATGAACATCAAATCAAATCCATGAAATAAACAATGATATAAGGAATGGCACTTGGTCTGATGATAGGGAGTGATGATAGTGATGTATACTGTACTAACCTGTTTAATAACCTAAACAGGTGACAATGTAGACCAGAATCAGACCTCCGCATGTGTTCCATATGCATATAGGTCCACATGTAAGAGTGAATCGCATATAAGTCCTAATAAATACCAAGAACCTGCACAGACCTGCACAGGTAATCTCAGATGATCCTGTTTAATATATATGAATACACTAGCTGTCATTGCTACATAGACCCATCAATTGGAAACATAGAAAGTGACGGCAGATAAGAGCCACATGGCCCATCCAGTCTGCCCCATTGTGTATTTAAAACTATACCAACCCACACACACGTGTTCTTTGGTACAAAACATAGGAACCGACCACAGTATGTTAATTATTTTATGTTTAGTACAAAATAATGAATTGCTTCTCTTTATCATTTAAACATAATCTAAAACATTATTCCACATATAGTAACTGAGAATCTGTTATAGTTTAGTAATATGTGCAGCAGGCACGTTATACTTACCAGTACAGTAGCTTCCAGATGCCTCTGTGATATATCCCATGCCAATGAGATCTCTTATATAGGCAGGTTCATTTCTGGTATTGGGAAATCTTAACTATAATGAAGCAACCACACATTAATTAGGTCAGGAAACCCCATATAAGGAAAACATTCATTAACTAATTCATTACATGACCTGTATCCACACATTTCATAATACTGTTTTTCATTGTGCACTAGATGACATCCTGTGGAAAGGATCCAGACTAACAGATTACTGCTATATTCAGACATCGCTACTAGTGATTCATCCTGATCCATCCCCACTTTAAATGGGGATAAAACTAAAGTCTGCATGGACTAATGTACTGTAACTTTATATTATTATTAATAACGTTTATTTATTAGGCGCCACATAGTTTCCGCAGCACCGTACATAGTGAAAGTACATACATAACAAGGGGTACAATAACATACATAACATGGGGTACACAATAACAGACATGAGATCGTATACAACATGGGGTGCAATGTCATAGCATTCAGTGCCAAACATGTAATACATACATAGTATGAGGGATGTGTATAATGTATTACAATGGATATATGCAAGAGGGATGAGATGAGACAGAAGGAAGGAGGTCCCTGCTCGTGAGGTAAAAAACTAAACCTGAACCAGTGGCGTAACTAAGGAGGGTGCAAAAGGTGCAGCTGCTATGGGGCCCCAGCTATTGGGAGCCCCATACCAGCACACCACCACCACTCCCTGTCACTCCGGTCCCGTCCCTGGCTGCAGCTTTACGGTGCAGGGGCTTTCTCCCTGCAGTTCCATGTGCTGCCTGCAGGGGGAGCTCCTGTGACTGAGCTCTGGGATCAGTGAAGAGGCTGCAGGTCAGAGAGCCCAGGAGAAGATACAACAGAGAGGTGAGTGACTGTGTGTGTGTGTGTTTATAGTCTGTATATAATGTATGTATATAAAGTGTGTATATAATGTGTGTATGTGTAGCGTGTATGTGTAGTGTGTATGTGTATATAATGTGTGTATTTGTATATAATGTGTGTGTAGTGTGTATATAATGTGTGTATGTATCTATATTGCAAATAGATTTCAGGGAGATTGTGACAAGTGCTGCACAAAAGGGGTGTAACTTGTGCCACCAAAGGGGTGTGTCCTGTGGATAGCTCCACCCATGGGTGTGTCTAGC
>JABWIB010000358.1:114411-129314 GCA_016617825.1 Platyplectrum ornatum
CCCTAATTGCCTCTGTTTTCCCTTCTTTATTTTCCACAATGTACTCCAATATCTCCTCTATAGCCTCTCTCCCCCAGCCTGTCCCTTATTTCACAAAAAGTGCCCCTTAAACCCTAAATCCAGCCACTAGTTAGAGGGATTATTTCCCCCCCCCCGCGCGCTGGCTGCGCTACTTCCTTTAACAAGTCCGCTGCCAACACGAAGAACACACAAACCCCTGCACTACAACAGGTACTGTCCGGGGGCGCCACACTTGCTCACCTGTTACTTATTTTGGATCATGTGCCTGGTATCTGGATCCTTTCCTGTGCCCATACAATATCCTCTGTATCTGTTGTTATATAATTGTGCTGCTATTCAGTGCTTTATAACTTGCAGCATTGTGTCTATAGTGGGGCTGATCCAGGTGAGTGTACACCAGATGGACTAGTGTTTAATTGTGCTACTTGAGAGTTCGTGAGGGTGGTAAGAGGAATGGACGAAGGCAGACTTCAAGACATATATAATGGTATATTTGCATGCATCCCAATACATATATACACACAGTACATAGGAACATGAAGATTGAGTTTAATAAATGGTGCACACTAAACCACTAAGTCTGTACAATAAGTGCAAATAAAACAACTAACTTGTTTTTAACATTAAAAGGGCTAAAGCTAACTGCTATAGTATGCTGGCTTTAAAAAAAAAAACAATTTTTTTTAAAGCAAATAGCTTATTGAAATGTTACAAGGCATTTTTTTAACATAATGAAATTAAGTCAAAGGAGAAAAGAACTTTTGCACAATATTACAAATTTTTCTATATTTCACCTATAATATTGCATCTAAGGTATTAATGTATATACAGATTGAGAATCACAAGGGTGATTCGGTAGGTGGGACGAGAGGAGTCCCTCACATCCAGGGCCGAATTAAGAGCCACATGAGTCTGTGGCTGAAAATGATGGAAGGCCCATTGGAGAGGCTAGTAATGTGAGGGTGTGGCCACTCTTGTGTTTGGTGGTCAATTAAATGTGGGCTATTTAATCACACTGTGCCCTTCTTCACCACACTGATATCATTAGCTGCACAGTTATGGACCTATGTGAGAATTAAGGCCTAGGGCTGCAGTCCCATTAGCCTTATTGTTAAACCGACCATGTTGACATGTTCAACTGCACTGGGTTTATAGTTGTTATGGTGAATGGCGATGTTATCCATCAACAACTATAAAATCATCAGTATTCTACATCTGAGACACCAGCCAGCATGGTGCAGGGTGAGTATGAAGGATAAAGCTCAGCATGCATATGTGTATATAAATGTGTATTGTTTTGTCAGAGCATGTTATATCCTGAGGAAAGAGGACATTTTCCTTTGAAACTTTGGATCTTATAGATAATCTGTAATCTATAGAACAGTTTTTTCAGGGAGCGCTTTTGTTCTTCTGTATGTTGTAGTGTCTCCAAATATTTATAAATTAGGAAGAAGACAAAAACAATAATAGTATCTAAGTGTAGTAATTCTCAGTTGCGTGGAGAAGATAGACCCAAATACCTTATAATAAGTCATATATTTGTGTGCGTGATTATTAATTAAACTATCCCCTCTAGTGATTTCATGGTAAATTTTTAGACCGAAAACCAGCATGTAGGAATCGAGTTTCCTCCAAAAGAATCTTACAGGCGTCAATATTGCTTAAAAGCAGGGTAGTAGTTTAAGACAAATTTTACTTCATATTCCTATTTAAAAACAACATATAATATGTGTACCGCAAAACAATATTATTCAAGCATTAAGGCTAAGATTCTGGCTAACATGAATTTATCTATAGCAAGAGTCCCTCCGGTGATTGACGTCCACGCTGCACTCCAGATCAACTCCAAATGTACAGTGAATGCTTCTGCCAAAACCGGGGTTCTCTCCTCGTATTTAGTAGTACCAGAGTAGTACCGTTACTGTAATAGACCACCCAACACGTTTAGTCTAGCAGGAAAGTACCTGCCTGCGACTTCTTCGTGGGGTAAAATGTCTTTGAACTGTATATAAAAAGTACAGACCGTATCCCGGAGCCCTCGCCCTCCCTCCTGACCCCTGTAGTGCCCTACAAGTGCCACTTACCTTTCTGGCCGTGGATGAAGCGCCACTTCCCGGTCAGCATGCCGCCCAAGTACAGCAAACATCGTGCGGACAAACCGCCGGCATCAGCCAATATGGCAGACGCACCCGGAGCCGACGACATTTTTGACCCCGACCCTCCTGCCTCCCAGTCCTCCATTGTGTCAGAGCCCTCCTCCAGCTCCTGCCCTGCACCTGTAATGTATGCAGACGTGGTGAAGGCTGTTTGGGACGTGATGGGACCTCTCTTCCAGGCACAAGCTGCCTCCATGAACCGCTCCCTGGAAGACTTTCAAGATAAGCTGATTTCCCTCACTCAGGTGACTCCTTTGTAGAAGTGCAGCGTCTGACTGATCAGGTACCTTCCTTGCAGAAGGCCCAATACGCGTTAAAGAACAAGCTGGATGACCTGGAGAATCGCTCCAGGAGAAACAACTTAAGAATGATAGGCCTCCCTTAATCCTGCAAAGGTCCAGCCCTCACTTCCTTCCTCACCTCCACGCTACCCTCACTGCTGTCTTAGCACCACTTTAGTCATTGAAAGGGCATGCCGCCTGGGACCCCTGCGTGATGATCTGGATAACAGACCCCGGCCTGTCACCTTTAAATGCCTTAACTTTCTACATAAGGAGGCCTTATGGAACGCATATAAACAAATGGATTCACTGTTGTGGGAAGGCAAACGTCTCAGGCTGTTTCAAGACTACACTGCTGAAGTCTCGGCAACCCTGAAGGTCTTCACTCCTGTCTGCACGCGACTGATCCGCTTCGGAAGCAAATTCACCCTCATGTATCCTGCCCGTCTACGCCTCTTCATCGGGGACGGGTACCGTGACTTCGATACCGCCGCGGCCGACTTGGCCTACTTGGCTGAAGACCAGGCCGCGGAGGCCACCTCCCGATCTCCTGAGGCCCAACCTTCAACCTCTACTTCAGCAGCTAACAGCTCCACCTAACCAAACCGCATCCCAGCCCCCTGTTGCTCCATTTATGTGGACCTTTCTGGTCCCGGGCCTGGACTCTATCCCGTGCCCGCCTGGACTTGCATCTACTGTCTACTACCTCTCTCCTGCCTGCCACCTCTTGGGACGGTGGACAGCCCTGGGACTGATTGCATCCTGCTTTCGCATCCTCTGATATCTCCGGGCAGCCTCCTGGCCTCCCTCACCCGCCGCCCTCCTATTGCCTTTCCCGGTCTCCTGCGGATGGACTGTCGCGATCTCCTCGTGGATGGAGGGTTCAAGCGCTGGTTTCCTACGGACTCCGCTAAGTCTTACTTCACCATGCATTATTTTCTGATTTCCTCTGTCTCCCCCCCCTTTTTTTTCTTTTCTTTCCTTATATGCATCTGATGTATCAATTGTCTGTTTATTATACTGCTCCTTGACCTACTGCCCTCTCTCCTCATGAATATTACTTGTATAGCACACTATGGATGTATCTCAGCCGCGATTTGCGGTGCTCGCTGTTATCTGCTCGGACCCCCAACCCCCCCTTTTTTTTATGTGCATCTGATGTATCAAATGTCTGTATATTATAATGCTTTTCGACCTGCTGCCCTCTCTCCCCAGGTGTATTACTTGCTTGTTTAGCACATTTTGGATGTATCCCAGCTGTTACTCTCCCCCCTACCGAACCTCCCTTTCAAGCCTTTCCCCCCCCCACCCTTGTTCCTCTCCAGACGTGTACGTGTACGCCTTATACGTGTACGCTTAATACCCTTTGCTGGCAGCGGCTGGTCAGGAGCCCCTCTCGAGTTTTGGTTTACTCCCTCTTGTTTCCTGGTAGCCTGTTTGGGCCTGTTGGCTGGTCTATGGTCTCCGACCTCGACTTTTGGGGCGCGAGCCCCCCACCTTCCCCTCTTTTATGGTCTATGTTGTCTCCCTTTCCCTCCCTTTTCTTTTTGGTGTCCTTTCCCTCATGTGTGTCTCCCCCTCTGCCATCTGGTTGTTTCAGGTTTATGTTCGTGGCCATATTGGCTTCTACTCCCCCATATGACGTGGCTGACTTTTCTGTGCACTGGGCTGGGTGTCGGTGGGCCGATGGGCTCAGTTGCTCTCTCATGGCTTTCCCCTAAATGGCCTCCTTAAATATATGCTCATAGAACGTGGGTGGTATCCACTCTCCTGTTAAGCGCAAAAAAAATTTTCTTTATCTCCGAAAGCTGGGTATTGACGTTGCTATGCTACAAGAGACTCACTTGCTGCCCCCAGAAATAACTAAGCTCTCTATTATGGGCTATGTGGTCCTCTCTTCAGCTTGCTACTCCTCTAAGGCGTGCGGGGTGGTCTTGGTTGCTCACAGGACGCTCTCAATCACTACCGTCGCGGATCTACAAGATCCAGACGGTCGNTTTACTATCACTACTTGCTTGGTTGCTTCGCTTCGCCTCACTATTTNTAATATCTATGCTCCCAATACCAATTCGACCCCTTTTTACGAAAGGCTTTTGGCGCACCTATATTCCCACAGTGATGCGTCTTTACTAGTTGGTGGCGACTTTAACATGGTCGCATCCCCGCTCCTGGATCGTCAGGGAGCTACGTCACGCCTACGTCTCCCCTCCTTGAATATCTCCTCCCTCTCGACTCAGCTACACCTTAGTGATGTTTGGAGATCCCGTAATCCCACTCGCACTGGTTTCACTTGTCTTTCTGCCGCCCATGGTACGCTGTCCAGGCTAAACTACCTGCTGCTGTCGGACTTCAAGCTTACCTCTGTGCTGGAGACGGCAATTGAACCAATTTGTCTCTCAGACCATGCCTTCATATGGCTTTCACTATCCTCTGGCCGAGAGGTGGGTTCGTTCCACCCCTGAAGGTTTCCTCTCACCTTTCGAGACATGCTTAATGCCTCATGGGATATATTCGCCACTTCTAATCCAGCTCACGCCTCAGACCCGGGCCTCTTCTGGCAAACGGCGAAGGCTGTTCTCAGGGGCAACATTATTTCGTTCACAGCCAAGGAATCCAAGTTTTGGGTGCAGGTGTATGCCGCAGCGCAACGTGCCCTGACGGATGCCTTCACTACTCTCACTCGCCAATCTTCTAGGTCCCACAGAGCGCTCTCTAGGGAACGTCAGGCACATTTCGACAATGTTATCTCACAGCTCGGTGTCACACCCACTCGGTCTACTGGCTTCCGCTTTCACCAATAAGAGCGGACGCCTCCTCTCTAATCTTCTAAATGGCCAACGACACCTTTCCTACATACGCCAGCTCCGAGATGCGGCGGGCTCCCTAGTCACACGAGGCTCGGATATCCTAGTGCTTCTCCAGTCTTTCTATCGGGACCTATACTCTCAAGACCAGGTGGAATCTCAGGCGAAGGCCTGCTTTTGGGAAGGTCTTTCAACTCCCCGCCTCACTTCTACTCAACAAGACCAGCTTACGATCGCTGAAGTTGAAGGGGCTATCAAGCAACTCAAATCTCCTGGTCCAGACGGCTTCGGCAATGACTTCTTTAAGATCCTAGCACCTAAGGTGCTTGGTCCCCTACAGGCCCTGGTCGCCAGCTTCCAATCCTCCCTTTGCTTCCTGCGATACTTCAACTCTGCCATCATCAAGGTGATCCCAAAGCCGGGTCGGGACCCAGAGCTCCCGGGCTCCTACCGCCCCATTTCACTTTTGAACACCGACTATAAGCTCTTTACTAAGATTTTGGCCAACAGGGTCAAGTTGCTCCTGCCGTCCATCATTCACCACGATCAGACTGGCTTTATCTGGGGCAGACATTCCGTTTCCAACATCCGTAAGATTCTTGCAGTCCTTCATTCTTTGGAGCAGAGCCCGGGATCTTCTGGTCCCTGCCTCCTGCTCTCCCTTGATGCAGAGAAGGCTTTTGACCTGGTCACTTGGGATCACCTTTTTGAAACTTTGGCACGGTTTGGCTTCCCGCCAACATTCATCTCTTTGCTACAGGCTCTGTACGAATCTGAATCCACCCAGGTGGCTAGCAACGGATTTGTCTCCCAATCCTTTTCTGTGGCCCGGGGTACCCGCCAGGGATGCCCTCTCTCCCCACTCCTTTTTGCATTGGCCCTGGAACTGTTAGCTATAGCACTGATTTTACAGGCATCCATGTTCGCTCGCAGGAGGTTAAACTAGCACTCTTTGCGGACGACATGTTACTGTTCGTGTCCCGCCCCTCCACCTCTATCCCGCCCATTGTTGCCTTGCTCTCCCAATTTGGAAAATTCGCTGGCTACAGGATCAATCTTCAGAAGTCCGAATTGCTCCCCCTGTGTGGAGGCATTGATCACTTCCCAGATCACTTCCCAGCTCTTTCCCTCTTTAAGTCGGCGTCCCGCTCCATCAAATACCTCGGTGTCAATATCTCCTCGTCACCTCAAGATCTCTACCGGCTCAACTTTACCCCTGTGCTGAAATCGATCTGCTCCCAGCTGGACTACTGGCGACATCTACTCCTCTCCCTCTTAGGCTGCGCGGCCGTTCTTAAAAGTATATCCTTCCCTAGGCTCTCCTATCTCCTCCATATGCTCCCTCTTCGTCAAGGCGGTGAACAGTGTCTTCTCGAGATTTCTCTGGTGCAACAAGAAACCTAGAGCCCGCTATGCTCGCTTGCAGTTACCTAGAGATCAGGGGGGTCTTGGCATCCCTGATTCTGTGACATTTACTATGGCTGTTCACTTCAAGTATGTGGCCGACTGGATGCTGCACCAGGACTACTACGTTAATTCGGATCTGGAGGCGGCCCTTTTTCACCCATTCGCCCCCG
Source organism: Platyplectrum ornatum (assembly GCA_016617825.1). Lineage (NCBI taxonomy): Eukaryota > Metazoa > Chordata > Amphibia > Anura > Limnodynastidae > Platyplectrum > Platyplectrum ornatum. Next base: position 121,251 of record JABWIB010000358.1, read on the forward strand.
CTGCTCTTCTGCTGTGTTCTAAAAACCAGCTACCACCAGGACTTCTCTCTAACACCCTATTCCGTGACACTTATTGGACTTGGCGTTCTCTTAACACTAAATTCCGCCGTAATGCAGATCATTCCCTCTATGACCCCCTCTGGGGAAATCCAGCTTTCCCGCCTGGCCTGGACAGTGTTGCATATCTCACATGGCGACAGAAGGGTATCCTCTCCATCAGAGACGTTTTTGACCCGGGGGGTGTCCTGAGCTCCTTCCAATCGCTGAAAGACAAGTTTGACCTCTCGCACTCCCACTTTTACATATATCTCCAGACCCGCCATTACATACAGACGATGCCCCCTCCCTATGAGGACTCTACTGCCCCCGACCCACTTATGCAACTGCTTACCCTTGCTAAAGCTAGGCGACTCAAGACTAGATTTATTCAATGGGATCTACTATCCAACACCTCCCATAAACATTGGCAACCTGTTTATCGGAGATGGCAAGTTGATATTCCTGCTATCCCCCCTATTGAGGACTTCCTGCGGCACCAGGACTATACCCTTCGCGCTCTACGCTCCGCCCAGTTGCGAGAGGTCCACATCTCCACTCTGCATCGCATCTACATTTCAACGACGCCACATGGTGGACTCTGACTCTGGTCACTGTCTGAAATGTGGCCTCCCTTTTGCTACCTTCCTACATGTTTTCTGGTCCTGCCGCAAGGTGACTCGGTTTTGGAATAAACTGGTTAGCTTCGTCAATACCTCCTTTCGTCTGACTGTCCCTGCTGACCCACTGGCACTACTCTGTTGCAATTTTGATACCTGGGATTTAGGCCCCCGCAAACGGGAATTGCTCCCTTTCTTGACCGTTCTGGTCACTGTGGCTAAGAAAGTCATCTTGGAGTGGTGGACTTCCTCTGCTCCCCCGATGCTCATCTCAGTGCAGAGCCGCCTCCTTTGCCTAATTTATTTTGAGAGACGTGCCACCATTCCGGATCTTGAAAGGGGGGTGGAGCGCTTTTACGCCAAATGGTCCCCATACTTCGCCACTCTCCCCCTAGACCGGCAGACGCACATATATAAACTATTTGAACACACAACTTGGTACCTTCATAGGTGTCCTTGACGCCATGTGACTCCTCTATCGAAGCATCACACCCGCTAACTAGATGGCAACCCCCCTTGCCCCTTTTCCCCTTCCCTCTGTGTCTCGTCCTGTCCGCTGTCTTATGTCTGTTTGTTCTCTATTTTTATCCCCTCCCTCTCTGTCCCCTTCCACTGTCCTCCTTCACAATGTTCTGGAGTGGAGTTTGACGACTCCCTCGGTGTGCTCCTTCTCATTTCTAGTTTGACTTCTGGCCCCAACATAGCGCCCTTCTGTTACCATCTTATATATGCCTATCTGTATATATTTGCCGATGTTATTACTACTTTGTTGTTTGTCACTGTACACTCCTGTGTAAACAGTTTTCAAAAAAAAAAATCTGTGTACAAACAGAAAAAATTAATTTTAATATCACTAAAACTTAATCCAAAAAGGGTGCTACTTTTTCATTAAGACCATCTAATTAGTGTATTTAATTGAGAAATCTAGTTCATTTCCTTTTGTGATAATTTCTTTGTTAGATCCCCACCTCTCTCTCCTAACTTCACTTCACAAGAAACATAACATGTTAGACATGATGGGTCAGCATTATGAAATTTCACGAAATGTTCGGACACTGCATGGCTCCCTATTTTGTTCTTTATGTTCCAAACATGTTCTTGGATTCTCATTTTTACGCTCCTTTTTCTTTTCCCAAGATATTACAATTTGCACAGATACTCCAGCATATAGATAATAGATGTGCCCATACAATTCCTAAAGTTTCTGATTTTGAATGTTTACGTGCTTGTGGTTGCACGTACCTACATATGACACAATGTCCACACCTATGGGAACCCACCAAGCTTTGGTTCCACTACTCTTTGTCTCCTTTTTAATTGTTTTTAAACAGCTAGGAGCTAACATTCTTAACCTTCGGTTTCTACGGTAGGATCTGTTTTAAGATGGGGTCCATGAGTAGCACATTCCGATGTTTTTGTAAAGTAGTATCTATCACTCTCTCAGAACTATTATATCTGGTTATAAAAGACACTACTGGCATATCTGCATTCTTTTTTTTCTTTAGATTTCAAAAGTGTTTCTCTATTCACCAGCTCGGTTTTTCGAATAGCTCCTTCCATCAGTCTCTTAGGGTACCCCCATCCTTAAATCTTGTTGCATAAGTTTGAAGTTGATGTGTACATTCAGCCCTGTCGTTGCAATTATATTTTATTCTGCAAAATTGGGAAAAGGGGATGTTGTTTCTCCACATCTTTAGGTATCCACTTTTATAATGTAAATAACTATTTGTATCAACTTTATTTATATAGTTAGTTGTGATCACCTTGTTGCCTTTATGAGTTAAAGACAAATCAAGATATTCCCCTTTTCTGCTGAGTTGTTGTACATAAAGGTAAAATTTTATTCATTCTTCGAAATATATTGAAAGAAGCTTTCAAACTGTGCAATGTTCCCACTCCAAACCATGATAATATCATCACTATATCGTTTGTACAAATGGATAACTCGGCGCAAAGATTGTTCCCATGGCCGTGCCACAGGTTTATAAATAAAAACCATCAAAAAATGTCAAATAGTAATCATTTCACATATAAAACCCCATGGTCCCTAATTCGGAATCCTCCCTTAAAAATTCTCTCACCGATTCTAGTCCTTTCTCATGTGGAATTGATTTATATAGTGACTGAACATCAATTGTAACCCACATTAAACCTTCTCACCAGGTAGTTTCCCTCAGAATCTGCAATCTGGACATGGTGTCTTTTAAATAGGTGGTAGATCTCTTACGTATTTTTGTTCGTATTGTTCCAATTAAAGATTTTTCAATAGTGGGCAAAACCATGTTGAATTGCAGGGGAGGCAAATTGAATTAATTGCAATCAGTATTACAGGTGAGAGATGATGTTTCCCAGCACAAGTCTAAAAACAATGTAACAGTAACGCTGGTTAGTTTCTCTGTGTACAAAATGCAAAAATAAAGCATTTTCCCTTCATGCAAACACTGACATTAATTTTACCTCCCCTGCAATTCAACATGGTTTTGCCCACTNCCCTTCATGCAAACACTGACATTAATTTTACCTCCCCTGCAATTCAACATGGTTTTGCCCACTCTTGAAAAATCTTTCGATTGGAACAATTTATCTTATAGTGTATGGCCAGCTTTACACTCGTAGGTCTTACATTAGCTGCAGTTGTTCGGTCCATGTCTGCAGTGTCTTTTATTTTGAATATTGAAGAGACTTTTGCTTTGAATGTGACTACAAACACAGTACATCCAACCTCTTGTAGGAAAACAACAGGATAATCTCCCTGTATTGATTGGTATCTTCACGTCCACATCATAGTCTTGGTTCTCCCCACTTCCAGGAATAAAGCTATTAGGACATTTTATATGCTTATTGAAAACATTCAGTAAAGAGGACTCTACTTTTTTGTGAGCAGGAGCACGCAGTGACGATTAGAGAGGGAAAGCTGAAGTAACACCTCGAGGAAAAAGTAAAGAGAAGAGAAATAGAAGTTTTGTTTTCAATCTATTGGAGAAAGTGGGGATTAGTCAAATAAAATGTATTTAGTTGACAGACAAGGCCCGGGATCGTGGATTATAAAAATGCATTGCAGTTTTTGGAGCAATACAGGCAGAGATTTCTGCTAATTCACACAGGAGAGAAAAACATTTGAGAACAGTGATTTGGAATAGCCAATCATAAGTAGTCTAAGAATTCATGTGATTTCGTTTTTTTACAATCCAAAACCCCAAGATCCCACATTTCTGGGAAAATGGCGCTTTGCCTCAATTTGGATACCGAATTTGGCAAGAGAATCCGAAACTGGATTCCCCTCTAATCCTATGTTGAATTGTGTCGGATTAGAGGGGATCAAAGCAATATATATATATATATATATATATATATATATATATATATTAGAGGTGAGCAGATTAGGTCTAAACTGAGCGACCTGAATTTGGGGGTTCCAAGTTGAACAGACGCATGTCTGAGTTCCCTCCCCCAAATTCGGATCTGTAAGGCATCTAAAACACTCACTGTTCGATTTCCGGCAGTTACAAAAGTGTGAGAGCAGGAGTCTGGCGCTCTCTGTATCCTCTGTGTGATTCTGACAGAGCAGTCATGCTTAAACTCATTTAGACGTCGTTATTGGCATCAGTGAGATTATTCAGGCCTGTCGGCCGACCAGCTGTACATCTGGTGTGTGTGTGAGGGGGGCCCAGGGCACACATATTCTGTCAGTCCCAGGCCCGGCTTATCCTGATGCCAGCCCTGCTGATGGGCAAAACCTTGTTGAATTGCAAGGGAGGTAAATTTAATTAATTGCAATCAGTATTACAGGAGATAGAGGATGTTACCTAGCACAAGTCTAATAACAGTGTAACAGTAATTCAATATGGTATTGCCCATGAGAGTGTAAGTCATGAGTGTAAGTTATAAGAGTGTAAATCTGAATCTGGCTCATAGTTCTTTTATACTTTTCCTATACGAGGAACAAGAAATCGTATCAGCCCTTAGACTCACGAAGAGTCATTCTTTAGCACTCAGGAGAGGAAAAACCTCATTGGGGACACCTCTGGGGAACCATGGCTGGAAGAACCGTCATTCCCTCTTCGCATTAAGAGGCTATAGATCAAAGGGCCAGATTCAGATTTACACTCTCATGACTTACACTCATGACTTACACTCTCATGGGCAAAACCATGTTAAATTTCAGGGGAGGTAAAGTTTTTTTCTTTCATAAAATCAAGCATTAAAAACATTTAAATAGAAGGAAAGTGTAGCTGTTTTCCGTTCCTAAGTTAAGACTGTATTTCCTCAATGCACACCCCAGGCATGTAACACTTGTGAGCCCAGAACTATTTTTATTGTTAAGTTAATATCAGTTTAGTCAGGGTCACCTCCGGAACAGCGATTTTTTGCTAAAAGTTCCTTCCCTTTCTTCTGGAGGTGTCAGGGCTTATACAAGGGTGTGGGTTTAATGGGAGAAAAGGTGGCAATATACCATACTGGCGTATACCGGCCCACTTCAAGCACTGAATTTAGTAATAAAGATTAATAAAGCTACTTAGCTGAAAGTCTCTGTGTGTGTTTAAAGGCGTTTTACAGGGTCTGAGCGCAATATCATGGTCACCAATTATAGGAAATTGATGAAAATTATCATATATCAAATGTATAAAATATGTTTTGTTCCAGATAACTTATTGTGTTTCCATTTCAGAGCCAACATAACTAGAACTCTGCGCTAGGACGTCATAATGTTATTATGTCTGTTAGTTGTACCTCAAGATGTGCTGTTTTACATTATGTATTTTGTTTTACATTGTAATAAAGGGTTTGCAAGTTATGATGTTAGGTATAACTATATATTTTAAATGTGTGTGTGTTTGAGGTCGGTTTCAGCGCGGTCATTACTGACGCCTTATATGTTAGGGTTGTTCAGAACTTTTTTTTGGATGTTGAGTAACTTCTTTTGCTTTCTATATTTTAAACATTGGACCACAATTGCTGTCAGATTGCATTCTTTCTCCTCCATCTAATCCAATGCATGTTCCTGACACTTGGAAAGTGAAAATTTGGTGTGTTGTGTACTTTGTGACACTGTACAAAAAAAGTTGATATTGATAATGATAATAATAATAAAAAAAAATAATAAAAAATGACAAATGATCATACAGATAAAGTATAATATTTTATTCAGAGAAAAAGGCAAATTAAACAGAGCTAGTTCTTGGGATTTTCTACTCTATCAGTGAAGAGAATGCTTTTGGTGACGTTGTCTATGGATATAATGAAAGGTCAGTTGAACTTGAATGCTGTGGCCCCAGAAATCAATATCCCCTCCTCATCGACACTCATTAGAGCTGCATAAACAACCTGCAGAGACCAAGAAAAACCATTATAATAATGACAGACTGTGAAATACAGTCAAACGTGTATGCTAAAATAATACATACATTTTTTTATGTTCAAAATCGCTTCTCAATCCAGAAAAGGCAAAACCAATTAACTTGGTTGTCGCCATGATATTAATAAGTGAGAAAATGCATACACCCAATAGTTTTCTTTAATGTATAATTTCGGAGTTATTTTAACAGTTTATACTTGCCACCCCTGTAGTTTAGTGTTTGGTTTGGCCCAGGTCTACTCTTGCTTTTGCTCTTGCTTGCTTCTGTTTTGCCCTTACTCCCATATTCTAGATCAGCTCCTAGCCTCTGTTTGGATATTAAAGATGTTTTCTGGTACCAGGTTTTCTGGTGTGTTTTCTGATACCAGGGAGTGTGTCCATGGGTGCATTCACAAGATTTTGGTATTTTCACAGCATAGATGTCTATGCAAGCCAACATCTTATTTGTCGGTGTTGCCTCACAAACCAATGCTGTACCATCAATATTGCTGAGCTTGTTAATTTGTCCTGGTTATTGTTTGGAACAGGGCTCGATGTGGGGATTCTATAGTGCCGGTATGGCGCTAAGCCCCGCCCCTTACATAAGCCCCGCCCCCTCCTGACCTGCAATTTTTTAAATATAACATTACCCCCTCCAGTGCTGAGGGGGTGGAGCTCAGAAAAGGGGGCGTGGCTTCGCAGGAGAAGTGCCGGTATGCCATACCGGCATATACCGTCCCACTTCGAGCCCTGGTTTGGAATGTGGAAAATAATAGTCATATATGAAATATAAAACATTTCTCACCTTAGAGATGTTCAGATTAATTTGTCCTGTGATGCCAGAAAAATCAGCACTGTCTGAAAACATGTCTACCATGCCCAATTTACTTAATGGCTCTTTAAGGTCAAAGGAACCAGAAAAAGACTTTGGGATTGCCAAATCTACAGACCTGTGTAAAAAGAAAATAAAATGTTATTAACGGCTTCAAACGTTTATTTTTTTTTTTTACAAATGTTTTCATGTTAACTCCATCCCATCCCATTTAGTCACATACTGTATCAAGTCCTGTTATCAGAGGTTAGCTGGTAACTCTTAGCCTGGGGGGAAATACAATCCTGTGGTCCTACACAATTTGCATGTTTCTATATAGTGAATGAATATGAACAGTCTGATTGGTGCATAGTTCTGGTCATCCACCAATTAGCATGCTGACAGTCACTCACTGTCTGGCTATTGGCTGCTCTGATAACTGAAGAATGTACAATATCCAGAATTTATACATTCAGATTTACAGCACAAAAACAGTTGACACAATTCATTCGGATTTATTAGCAAGTATTTGCACAAATGCGCAGTAAATTAACGTACGTTCAGAAAAAGTAGTCTGTATCATACCCAATGATTGAACCAATGGGTTTGTACTAAATCACCCAAAATTTAGTTGTTACCATAGCAACCTTTCATTATGCAGAAAACAGTGTGTTACTATAGGCAATATTTCCATCTTTCTGTTATAGATGAAATGGTAAATATACACCAATGAACAGTGGCAGAACTACCGATGGTGCAATTGGTGCATGGCCTTCGGGGCCCATGAAAATATTTACATTTAATATAATATATAAAATAATATAAAATGGAATAAAAACATTTTGTGGTGACCTGTCTACTGAAAATTTCCTGATTATTATAAGGCAAGTAATAATTATTTTATGACATATATTTAGGTATGTGTGCTTATCTATCTATCTATCTATCTATCTATCTATATATGTATGTATATATATATATATATATATATATATATATATATATATATATATATATATGATGATAAAGGGGGGCCCAAAAGCACACAAGCTCACGACTTGCTAGTTCCTCCTCTGCCAATGAAGCATGTAATTAATGTTTTTTTTACAGCTGTCGTAGGGATTTCTCCCACTTCTTCACTAAGTGGATATTAAATGTTTCTTCAGTTTGTTTCAGTTTTCCTTACTTTGGCAAGATGAACAATGGCAAAGCATTTCCTTTGTAGGGCAGTGAGAGCACAGTGCTGTCATCGTTGAAGACAA
>JABWIB010000359.1:0-12306 GCA_016617825.1 Platyplectrum ornatum
GTTTTTTTTCTTTTATTGTATGTCATTTCTTGTCAAAAACCATTAAAACTCTTTGCTTTTTTTTTTCTTAATTCAATGTCAAAAGGGCGATCCTGCCGTATGCCCTTTTAAATCAAAAAGGCGCAGAGTTGCAAACATTGGCAGCCACATGAGTATATGGGTCCAAGTACAAGGTTTGCAGAAATTCTAAAAATCTCTGAATAAAACCAAATCTCCAGAACAACTCTTGCAAGTGATCCCAAGTTACCATATCTACATCAAGTGAGAGGATTAGACAGGGCCCACTATCCTCCACAGATATTTGAACACCTCTCTAATGTTTAAAACAGACTGACGGGGTGTAGAAACGAAAGTAACAGAAAGAAGATCCCGGATATTATCATGCAGATAGGACATATAACAGAGGAAGTAATGGAGCTCAGCAAACGGTGGCCATCAACAAGCCAGTCGGAGCCACATGTCCACTAAGCAAAAAAAATGCTGGGATAAGCACCTGTTACCAGACAAAANTACACACAATTTCTGACTTTCCCACAGCTAAGAATGCAGCAGGAAACTACAAAAACAAATATATAGCTGTTCCTTAACATAACTTCCTGGAANAAAGTGACATATGCTTAGATATCACATGACAAGTACTATCTTTGTGTACATGTTTGCCATGGAAAGGTTGACATTTATAATTCAGAAGGTCATCTGCAAACATCTTTCCTTTATTTGGCAATGCAGACCTTGTGTTTTAGGGAATTACAAAGATAAATAATGTAAATATGATTCAGGTATGTTAATAAGTTACGGCNGGTTTTTGAGGGTTGAGAGTATGACGACGTTTTCCCGTCTGTGCATTGTGTGAAGCAGACAGATGCGAAGCTCTCAGTCAACTCCACTCTAACCTTCTCCTAGAGTTGTCTTTATAGGATATACTTTACCCTGTATATATAAANCACAATTAGAATGAGAGTATATTAACCATTTGAAAGAAGTGGTTTTAATTTTCTTTTGTTAGGTGGGATTTATACTTCCCCATCAAGAAACAGAGAAATAAGTGTTCTTCAGAGGAATGTAACAGATTAAAGGAAGAAGTAGTAGTGTGGACATAGTGGAACAGTCCTGAATTTGGGCGACATTCCCACATATTTTCCAGTTTGCCCTGATAAACAGAAGGGGTGGTGTTTGGGCAAGGTGAGCTGAATGTGGGTGGTGTTTGGGTGTGGCCAAGCAGAACTTATCTGTCCCATTAAGAAAGTAAATAAATAAATATATATATATATATATATATTTATTTATGTTACACACTCTGGCATGTCAGCTGTTTGAACAGACATGTATAAGATCTTGGTACTAATTTGATGAAAACCAGTGTGGGCTAGGAGTATTGCTGTTGCAGATGTTGCTGTTCATGATGGACAGTGGACTTAGGAGATAAAGAGTTGTCCTCAAATAAACAATCCTCAGTCCTAAAACAATCAATATATACAATTTTTATTGATTAACAGTGTTTTCAAGAAAGAAAATATAACAAATAATTCCTCTTCTTGAATAATCAGTAATCACAGTCCTGTACAGTCTGGGAAATAAACAAATATTATATGAAAATTCAGCCTCCCGTTGTTGTCAAAAGATGCATCATAAAATGTATGTGCCTCATAGCTCATTCATGGTATTAGTCCTCTTAGGGACAACATAGTCATGTTACCACAACTAACACATCCTCCTAGGAGTGGTAAAGCTGTACTGTTTATCAAGATACCTATATCCAAATATATTAATAGTGTAGAATTACGGTAAAAGTCACCATATTAGTTAAATCATCTGCAGTGCAGAGGAGTTTACTGTTTGCAAAGAAATAAATAGATTGCATGATATATAAATATATACATTCCAGTCTGCTGGGTGTGTGGAAAACAATATCTCCAGTCTCTGGCTGGTGGCATAAAACAAGTTTATGTGATGTCCTTCTGCCTGGGAGGGCGATGGATATTTCTCACCACGCATTTAACCATCCACTCAACACCTTCATTTATTCCCCTTCTGCAAATCAGAGCAGAAAAAGTAAGTGAACCAACAGATAAAATATGCTTTATTTCAAAAGACAGTTTGAACAGTATGCACATCAAGTAAAAGCATAGAACTATTATATCATTATTATAGTTATTCCCGAGTTAATCCATTCTGCATTGTATTGTTACATGTTGAGCGACATGCAATGTACTCATCTTTTTGTACTGCCTTCCTTCCTGTATTGTTCCATGTGTGCAAGTCGATTGTTCATTATGATCTTGTTCATGTATATTGTAATCACCATACATGTAGCGATTACTTGAAGCATTACTTACCTTCTCAATGATCCTTGGCAGGATTCAGGAGGTCTTCTTCTACATCTACTGCATGGTTACAATCATCAATGCAATACATGTACACTGAAGTCATGTGAATTAGCAAGTGGTGCAGGAAAGGATTGCTGGCTATGAATATGTGCAATGGCTGTTTACAAGAATCCTCATGAACGCCTTACAATATATACTTGAAAATCTAACTTTATAGGAAGCAAAGCTGTAGCACTGTTATATATCATATAGATCATAAAGACATGCATCAGAGCTTGAAGCTGCAAACACGATCAGTCAGACATTTTCATTGTAGTTTTATTCTCTCTACACATTTTTAAAAATGAAGAGAAGAGAGATTATATTTGATTTCCTTGACTCCACCATGGCATAGAACCCATATTCTACTGGAATCCCTTATTCTTGCCTTCTGGAACAGCATACATTTGCTTAGGCTCTCTGAATTATTTAGTCCTACTCACTTAAATGTCCAATGCCCTGATCATATCTGGCATGTAAAACTTTTCTCGGTGTCGTAGGACTATGACATAAAGAAAGAAGCACTTGTGTCTTTATTTGGAATTTAGAAATTACTTTGGGGATTCAGTCTGGGTTATTTCCAAGTAGCAATTTGTCTTGCTGGAAACAAGGGTTCTGCACAAAAGGCTTGCAGCTCAGATACCCTTCTGTCAGAAATAATAGCCACTAAGAAAGCCATGTGACGAACTTAAGCCAGCATTAATGAGGCAATTCTTCCCCGACACTTAATGGAAGCAGATTGGGGATCTTGAGAGGCGCCCTGGAATTAACGTGGCATTGACTGCAAGGTAAGCGTCATAAACCAAAAATACAAACCTCTAACCTGACTCATAAAAGAGGACACACAATTCCGGAAGAGGGTCCCTTTTAGACTTCTAGGGTAGCTTGTTTCTCCTGTACTAGCTTCTGCACAATAGGAAATACCCATGTGTTCTATGTTACTATGGGAGGATAAGAATCCCTAACACTTACCCTGAGAGAGCAGAGCATGCCTGAGTCAGACAGTCCCTCTTGCCAATCTTATTGATGCAGTCACTGAATGCTGTCTTGATATCTGGAATTGACAGACAACCCTAGATGAAAGGAACAGATAGTATTACTGTTGTTGTGCCATCGTATGTGTTGCATAAAAGCACAAAATTGATATATGTACTAATAACATTCAGTATTAGACAATGGGCAGCTCTCAGCTTGTGTGTGGTAAATATAGTGTTGGGATTCACAATCAAAGGGCCACAATAATCACCCATCTATTAGTTGGGAATCCAGTCACATAAGAAACAAATCTTAGGACTCTTGGTCCAATAGTATCTAATGCCACTTTACTTTGTTTTAGGTTGATTGTTAGCTCCCTCTGCTGGCTGATACACAATGACACAGCTGAAATTTAGAATGCATTTGGTTGTGGACTAAAGAACGCAATAGATGAAACTACTGTATAAATAATTATAACGTTAGGAAAAGAACAGGACAAAACTACATGCAAAAAGCCATTTAAATAACCCAAGGATTACCTCCACATCTTGTTTATTTGCCAGCACTAAAATAGGTACACCTTCCAATGCTTCACTGCTGATCATTCGCTCTTCAAACCAGAGAAGAATGAGACAGTAGATTAATGTAAAATTACGAATATTATACAACACAAAATATGTAGACTTTCAGCTTTAACTCAAGGAGATGATAACCTGTGATGCGTCCTAGCATTCTGCATCTCACCTGTGCTGTTTGCAAATTGTTGTGGTACGTTTCCATATTGCAAGTTTATATAAGTCAGTGGTCAAAGAGGAAAATGGTGATATGGAGATTTAGAAATGGTGGTATGGAAACACAGAAAAGAACAGAAGCGATTGTAGATTAAGGTTCTCAATTATACCAGAGTGAGAGGTGACTGTATAGCATACCACTGTATACACCCCCACTTACAGCTTCGATAAAACTAATACAATGTAAAAAAAAACCCGACATATAGAACATAGAGATACATAAATATACTGTCAGAGCCACAAAAGATAATAATTATAAAAACCAGAAATGCTGACTGAATTTAGATTTTATATATATACCCAGAACAGCTGAAATAACGTCTTTTTCTAAAAGATGATAGAAAGACGAGGATAAAAGTTCACATTTTCCCCTACTATAGCTAAGAAACAGTCCAACTGCTTTATTAAATTAGTAAGATTGTTGACATGAACTACTGGTTTCATAATATAGTGTTGCGGAACATCATAGAGCATACATATAAATTTAAAGTGACCGCACACGTCTACTAATAATTAAGAGCAGGTGTAACACATCAGTTGTCAATAATATGTCAATACACCCGTGCACAGAAGGCATGATATAAGAAATAGCTGCTCACCGGGACATCAATAAATCACCCAAAAGTTACCAAAGTATACATTTTATTAACATTATAATTATCTAGTTTTGAGGGTTCACTACTAGGTCCGGAAAGGGATGGTGCATCTCATAAGCACAGACCAGCTATAGTCAGATTACTTGACTATATAGGAAAACAATCAACTCCAAACCTTTTGCTTGCTAAATTGTTAATGAAATAACGATGGGAATAGCCCTCACCTGTCCATGAAACATTTTTTTTTTTTTACTGTTCTATTAAGCTGGCCATACACCAGAAAGATAATCTTTCCAATCAACAGATAAATGACCCTCACAGCAGAAATCTGTTACATGTGTACTCACAAAACATGCATTTAATGAGTGCACATCTAACAGATTTCTGCTGTGAGGGTCATTTATCTGTTGTTTGGAAAGATTATCTTTCTGGTGTATGGCCAGCTTTACTTTTGGACTCTTGATGAAAGAGGGCTACATTTAAACAGCTCTCATTTTTAAACCTGTCGCCCTATTTGCACTTTAAGCCCATATTCAGTATATAGCTGTACTTAATGGTGAATAAATGGAAAAATATTTTCTCATTTCACATTGAACTGGCAACAATAATGCACACAGCAATCTGCTGAAGACAATGGTGAAACTAGATGGGATAATAATAAATGTCTATTTCTGACAGTTCTGTAGTAATTATTTATAAATAGGTTTTTATATACCCTCATAGGGTTATCTAGCGCTTTACAATTTCAACATTATGAAATAACTGGGTAGTAACAGACAGACTGGGTTGCTAGCTTCAACTATGATTTGGATCATTATGAATCTGTAAATTCAAACATTTATAGATGTACTTTGATATTTTATTATTATTGTGTAAATGTTAAGGTTGTAAGTTTGACAAGACCTTATCTATGTGGAATTTGTATGTTCTCCCAGGGTATGTGTGGATTTACTATCAGTTTTCTTCCATATCCCAAAAACATACCAGTAAGTTAATTGGCAGCTGACTAAATTATCACTAGTCTATGTGTATATGTAACTGCCCCTATGTATCAAACCTCCAATATCCTTTAGAACATAAGCTTGTGGGCAGGGCCCCTCTTCCCCACGCATTGGCCTAAATGCTGGGCATAAATTTTGCAGGGGAATTGAAAATTGGGGATGTTGCCCATAGCAAACAATCAGATTCGAGCTCTCAGCTTCTTTTTACATACTGGAGAATATGAGCTTGATTCTGAATGGTTGCTATGGGCAACAGCCCCACTTTTCAATTCCCCTGCAAACTAGCCATTCTGTCTGGCTGTATTCCCCATTGTACAGTGCTGCAGGCACTTTGTGACACCTAATAAACATTACTAATAATAAAAACAACAATAATAATAATAATAATAATAATTAGATTTTCAAAGCATGTAGGAAAGCTTAAAAAGTTGGAATAGAATGTCAGAAAATAAGTGATGTATTTAAAGTACATGAACTATGTATTTTGCTAATAAATATCATTCACCTGGTATAGTCTATTTTTATTTATTTATTATAATTATTATTATTTTTTTTTTATTACCAGTATTTATATAGCGCCATGAAATTACATATCACTATACAATTTCAGCAAATCTTTAACACATTACTGGATGGTAACCGAAAGAATGAGTGGGAAAGGGAGCGTTGCCTGCAAACGTACACTCTATATGAGATTTCCGACTGATACATAGGGGTATTGCTACATATTATACAATGGACCAGCCAGGTTGTATGGTAAAAGTGCTTAGTGCTCTGTGTTATCCAGACACACAGCTCTTTTAGTAGCAGAACTGAAGGTAATTTTAGTATAGATAAAAAAAAAAAAAAGAAAATGTTCAATTTTGTGCTGTTTTGAAAAAGAAATTAAAACTGAGAAGTATATTAGTTATATTTAAGGTAGAAAATGTTAAGTAGGTTAAGGAATATGGTAAGCTTGTCTGAACAAAGGAGTTATAAGTCAGCGCTTAAAATTGTGAGAGTAGAGAATAGTATTAACAGGCAAGAAGAGTTATTCCAGAGAGTGGGTGTAGCACAGGAGAAGTTCTGTAACTGGGAATCAGAGCATTTCTTTAGTGTAGCGGAGAGTTGTAGATGTATGTATATGGGTGCAGTGTTATTCATAACTTTATAGGTTAGTAAAAGGATTTCGTATTCTGTTGTTCTGTAAAATACAGGTAGAGTGGACCAATACAGAGCGGACCAGCACAAGAAGAGCATTTTGCAAGGAAAATGTATAGAACATGATATACGTTTACATGTTGAATATAGTTCCAAAGTGCCATAATAACCTGAAGACTGACTTACCAAAAGCTCGTTTTGATTCTGATAGCCGTGCCTCGTCTGTAGAATCAATGACATAGATCACCCCATGGGACTCTGCATAATACTGAGAATACACAAGTTAGTGACTTCATTAAGTTACAGCAAAACATACAGAAGGAATAACCAAAGTAAGTACAACATTTTGGTTATAAAAGTTGTATGTAAGCTATATGTGGTGCCTGATACCTTACTTTGGCACTACAAATGATGAAAATGTTTACATATGATAGACAATGGCAATATCTCAAGGACTCACCTTATCCCACAGTGACTGCAGCTCTTCCTGTCCTCCGAGATCCCAGAACATTAAACGGGCTTTTCCCACATCTATGGTTCCAACTGCAAAACACAAAGCAAACCCTCTGAGCCTACACAATTTCCAGCCTTACAGAACAAACTATCACAAATGTGACAGCGCTGTATCACTTTATGTCATTGTGCTGTCAGTGTGAAACCTCCACTTCTGAGTTTATGAACTACTCACTGTTCAGGCCAACTGTAGTTGTGATCTTTGACAGATTCATTCCTTTGTAATTGCGGCAAAATCGTATTTTAGTTTGCTCCAAAAATGTCTGGAAAGAAAATGTCAACATAAGCCATATGATATAATAAACCATATGTAATAACAAAATCTTATGTCATATACTGACATACCACCCCCACCCCAGGTATACATCCATTCAAGAACACTTTCCTCATATACTAGTGTCTAATGGTGGACAACTGCTCTTGATACAGCCCTTCCATCCCATGACAGTCCCAGGAATAACCCCTATTTAGGGTTCATATTTCTCTGGTGGTCATAACAACCACTGATTTGCCATCTGTAACATTCTAATTAACAAGCTAATTCCACATGTTATAGCATTAAGAATACCCAGAAACCATAAACTCACCGTCTTCCCGGCATTGTCCAAACCTAGTATCAGGATACAGTATTCATCCTTCTGGAACATGTACTTATACAGCCCAGACAGAAGAGTATACATATTGAAAACCTGCAGGGGGCAGTGTATTTGTTTACTATTAGAACACCAACTGAAACATACAGCAAAGTTCTCCATTTAAAAGCATTTATTTACAGCAGTAGAGGTTATAAATAAATACTAGATTTACTAGTTCAAAATAACCAAACGCTTAAATGACTCATATCTCTGGATCCTACAAAAGCTGAACCCTACAGTAACTTTTCCACATAAAAGAGGGTGGAGTAGGAGTTAGGAACGCACACCCTGTCCTTAATGTATGGTCAGCGTAAGCCCATCTAATACCACCAATGGAAAGTCCTCCAGAGCACAAACTGGATGACATGTAGTAGTAGCGGTAGTTTCCTGCACTCAGTGGAATCTATTCCACTATTGGGATACAAAGTGTTCAAACGACCTTAAAATCATTTTATCACCATTACGGATATTATATTTATCTCATTTACTCACTCAATTATAAACATGAATTTTTCAATATTTGTGAATACAACACTTGTTCTAAAATAATAATATATACATTGTAGTAACTAGACAGAAATGAATAAAGAATAAATAAGTTCTAACTACATAAACATATGGCTGGATTGTGTGTGTGTGTATTTAAATGTATGCATTCGTAATCTTAAGTTTATGATACCAATATTTTGCAGCACATTTTTGTAACATTATGTCACACTATACCATAACTTATGTATAAATGCCTCTTACTGATTTGTTATGCAGTAATTATATGGCTAGTACCCAATCACATCCAGTCAGCTGACACCCTCCAGACAGCAACACAGGAATCACACAAACAAATAGCCACGGGCGACCTTCTACCGCTCACATGCCCACAATGTAAAGCCACCCACCGCAGAGCAGATAACACCTACCCCCAGCCCTGTCACCCATCACACTCACCTCCACATCTACGTACACATCCCCATCAACACTAATCGGGCTTCACCCAGCAATAACTTCCGCTGTCGTGAGCAAGGCATGCTGGGATACGGATGGTGCGAGCGTCCATCTTGTGTGTGGCACTGCTCAGGTCTTGTATTTGTTGCTCCAGGCAGATAGTTCTTCTCATGTATGACCAGCGGATAACTCACCATGGACATTCATCCAGACTCGTGTCAGAAGAGCTATGGAAATAAGCTGTAATTATATGGCACATGCGTTCTGGAGAGTCTCCTCCAAAATGGCGGCTCCACTCTATGGTCAGTGACGACATGAAGCCGGTGTCATGGCGGCTGTGTACGAGTGAGGCAGGTAACATCTTATAATGGTTTTATAACATTATCCTTATGCTGTTTAATACGTATAGAGCATTGGTCAATAAGCAGGTGTATTATGATTAGTCCGGGTAATTGACTATATCTTTGAGTCACTCACTATATCTGTGCCTTTCTAATTATATGTCACTGGAACACATTGAATGTAATTATTGTTAACAGTGCATCATTTTTAGGGATGGAATCCAGCTTTTTGCTGCCTCTATTTCTCCAATAATAGTGGAGTGACATTTGTGCCACATGATATTATTAGATAGAGGTTCCTTAAATGTATGTTTAATGGATAGTAATGTTAAATTGATGGTATATTATTTAGAAAATAATCCATGATAATTGTGTTGGGAATTATTATACACATTATATTTTAGTGTCCCTGTAATCTGTATCTGATTCCAAATGAACATAAATAAAATATGATAATGAAAACAACGCTGATTAATAACATTTTATCAGGGTTGCTGACACTCTCGGAATGTCTGGGAGACTCCGGAATGTTGGGCAATTCTCCTGGTATCCCATGAGAGTCAGCAAATCTCCCGAGACCTGGGCTGAGGCATTCATTTCATGTAAATCACTGCCTCAGCCCCGATCAATACTGTGATGGGTGGAGCGTCATAATGTCAAACACCACCCATCAATAGCAATTGTATGCATTTAGCTATTCAGGGTCGGGGCTTTGGGCATGATTTGTATAAATCATGCCCTCTGCCCAAACCCCATGCATGACTTTCATGGAAGAAAAGTAAAAAAAATAAGTAACTTTGATTGCCAACTCTCCCGGTATTTCCAGGAGACTCCCTGAAATCGGGTAGTGCTCATGGGAGACCAGGCAAATCTTCCAGATTTGTATAAACTATTTGTGTATTAATAAAATAGTCCACACTCTCCTGCCCGCATGATTGGTTGGTAAATTTAATATGTCATAAAAGGGGTGTGACTTTAGGACGTTTTGACGTCAAATCCAATTCTAATGCAAACTTTACTTTCCACCTTCCGAGATATCCTGGATGGTAGGAAGGTTATGCCGGTAACCCTGTTATATCCTGCAAGCTCCAAGAACAACAACAATGGTCATTTGTATAATTATTTATAGTCACTTGTTATATCTGTTATCTGTCACAAGCTAGAAACAGTTATGTAAATGTCAAAACATGTACAACATATATTAAATACACTAAACAATATTATATATGCAAGGTGTCATCATCATGATGAAATAATAGTTTTCATATTTTGTCTTGCAGATCTAAAGGCTATTGTGTAGTGACAGTTTGTTGCGGTACATGATGGATGAGGAAAGTCTAGGTGCTGCCCTACAAACCTACAGAGCTCAGCTGGAGCAAGTGCGGCTTAGTCTGCGAGGTGATGTGGACCCATCGCAGAAAGCAGATCTCATTCAGCTCCAGGGAGATTTACAACAGCTGATAGAATTGACAGAGTCCAGCCTTCTGTCTGTGCAGAAGTCCAATTTATTGTCAGCCCTTGATGGACCATCATCATCATCGTCACAGGATGATGAGTATGAGGCTTTTAGCAAGGCGATAGGAGAACTGAGTAATAACCCTAAACCTCCTGAGAATGATAAGAATACTAGTTTTAACAATTCAGAGGAAGGTGAAGAGGAGGAAGATGAAACCAGTGGAATGAAAGTAAAAGCCCCATATTACAGCACATGGGGGACATTAGAGTATCACAATGCTATGATTGTGGGTTCAGAGCAAATGGAAGATGGAAGCCCAGGAGTCAGAGTTCTTTATCTTTATCCTACTCACAAAGCTATGAAGCCTTGCCCATACTTTTTGGATGAAAAGTGTAATTTCAAAGATAACTGCAGGTAAAGTGACATTCGTTATTATTTACTATAATTTTATGCTACCAACAATCTGTAACTCTTTCAACAAGCACAGTACTAAAACAAGACAGGATGCAAAGACAAATAAAGATCTATGGGCTGCTGCAGATTCATCTAAGGCTGGATATACCTGTACAATTATCTGTACAGCAACCAATAAATTAGTTTTTATAAAATTATATGAGGTCCCTAACACTATATAACTGTCACATCCAACCTTTGCAAAAAATAAGAAGACACACATTTGTTTCTACCAACGCCACTATGTTCTATGAATCTTTGGAACATATTCAGACTTTAGGCACTATTGACCTACTCACGACTTAACATGGTTGTGCCCACTCTTGACTAAGTTGTGAGTAAGTCAATAGAGCCTAAAGTGGAATCTGTTCCTTAGAGATGAAACAGTATTCTTACCCCACCATTATTCCTACTTGCAAAAGGCCAGTTGGTGTCAGGTCTGTTACCCTTATGGGGGTAACAGACCTAAGGGTTTTTTTAAGGATTGAAATCATTACCAATTGCATATTTCCTAAAAAACTATTTAAGTTTTCTTAATAGTGGTTGGATTGAGTTTTGTGGATTGTAGCAGCTTTAACAAACTATGTTCAGGGCTATGTAGGAATCAGTTGTTTCCATGTTCTTATTTGAAAGTTAGAAATTGGGTAGCCTGTGCCTGCTGTTCTATGCTCTGTGTATTTAATATGTATGAGTAATTAATGTTATAATGTTAAATTGGCATATAATTTAAAAGCACATTATTAAGTGTGAATTTTAAATGTCATACACAAATGAAATATTCTAAAACAACCAAAACATTTTCAGTTCAATATATTTGCTATTTCATAGCAAATTACACAGTTCTTAAATGAGACGTCTGTAAACTGTACATTGAGAAGATGTGTTGTATTAAACACACCTGTCTCTGTACATGCATGTATTGCTGCTCAGTGAGTAGTTGTTACAATCTTATAGTAATGACATCCTGTAATAAACTTTCCGTTGAATTTTATCAAAAGTGTTACCATTTGGTACTCCCTGTCTCCCTGGAAGACATGTCATGGGAGGAAAATGACCATTATCTAACAGTTTTTTTTTTTTTTTTTTTGCAATGTTCA
>JABWIB010000359.1:13795-25966 GCA_016617825.1 Platyplectrum ornatum
GCCCACTCCCCCAGTCTATACAAGTCCCTTTGCAGACCAACCACATCTTGCTCTGTTTTTATTACCCTGCATATTTTAGTATCATCTGCAAAAATAGTGACTTTGCTCTCTAAGCCATCACCAAGGTCATTTATAAATATATTAAGACTATTCAAATTTAATATATACAGCAATGATTGGGATGATAAAAAAAAATGTAAACAAGATTCACAACTCCTACATTTGGCAGTAATAGCTTTTGTGTTCAAAGTCTTAAGCTGACCATCCACAAGAACAATAGCGTTCTAAAAATTGGCCAATGGATGGTCATTTCTCGCAGCTATGCCCATACAGCAGTCACACTGCATATTCTTTAAATACAGGTTTATACTAATGTATTTCTTTACTATCAGTAATTGTAGAAATATAGCGTATATTGCACACTCATGTTTTCTGATTCATGGTTATTGTATATTATCATGTGCAAATATTTTGTTTATTAAACTTTTCAGGACTTGGACGGAACTTAGAGGGAAGATTAGAACCTGTCCAGGCTGTGCTCTTGCCAAAGGGTAAATCTCTAGACCAATGCTTAGAGTTGCAGCAAAGGAGGCAGAAAGGTGGCCAGAATCCCCCTAAAGCCAGAAGGAAACGGCCGTCCAAGTTACCAAGAGTCAGCCAGGGTGCCAATGCTCCTCGCAATGTGTTTGACTTTCTCAATGAAAAACTAGAGGGAAAAGGTCCCCAAGGTCAAACAGAAGGGACTCAGATTAACCTAGAGCGGAAAGGCAAAGAAATTTACAATGCCAGCCAGGGAAGCAAGCGAGCCCTGAATGTTGCTTTAGCAAAGACCACAGAGAAGATCCAGCAAAAACAACGTGAAATAGGGCATATGACCAAAGCACTGTCTCGAAACATTGGAAGGTAAATGGAAATCATTGGCCACATCTAGGAATGGATCCAGAATTAGTAAAGTTATGGAGTTTGCAGGGGAGGTAAAATGAAAGATTTTTCAAGAGAGGGCCAAACCATGTTGAATTGCAGGGGAGGCAAATTGAATTAATTACAATGAGTATTACAGATGAGAGATGATGTTTCCAGCACAAGTCTAATAACAGTGTAACAGTAACGCTGGTCTTTATCTGTGTGCAACATGCAACAATAAAGTGTTCTCCCTGCATGCAAACACTGACATTCATTTTACCTCCCCTGCAATTCAACATGGTTTTACCCACTCTTGAAAATTCTTTCGATTGGATACAATTTATCTTACCGTGTGTACCTAGCTTTAGTGTTTGCATGCTGGGAGAATACTTTATTTTTGCATTTTGTACACAGATACTGATCAGCGTTACTGTTACACTGTTATTAAACTTGTGCTAGGAAATATCATCTCTCATATGTAATACTGATTGCAACTAATGACATTTACCAACCCTGTAATTCAGCATAGTTTTGCCCACTCTTGAGACGTACGTCATTAGGACTTAGATCTGAATCTGGTCCAATGTTCCCAGTCTTTAGGTGAACATTACTTTTCAAAATGTCTGCAAATAAAACTGAATGTACGTATCAGATCTATATTAGCAAAATGTTAATATCACACACAATACATCCATATCAGGATGCCATGTCTTACCATCCCATAAATGTCTTGTTGTTATAACATCTAGTTCTACGTAATATTAATAGTACATATGCTAGTTTGAAGAGTACACATACAAGCTGCCGACATTTAGTTCGTTAGTTGAATTGTGATTATTGGGCAACTGTGTTTCTGGACAGTGTTCACTCACTGACAAATGCTCTAAAATCTTTTCATATGAGTATAACGTATGCGAATGATGAGAATTGCTTTCATCTCCTTGCAGAGACAGTAAAGTGAGCGCACAGTTGGAGCTGCGATTGTCAGAAGCTCGCACTGCCCTCGTGAATCTTCAGCAGGAAGAAAGGAGCTTACAGAGGGACCAAAAAGCAGCAGATACACACAAGAAGATGACTGAGTTCTGAGTCTGGTTCCCAGGACATATATCTCTATAGATTTTGGTGACATTTTACCTTTGGTTTTTAGACTGTACATTCTCCATTTCCCTCTGGACTATAAGAGTTGTTTTTGTGAATGACAATAAATAATTTTTATATACAATGCCCCATTATTTGGAATACACAACTTCCTACACCTGTTATGTGACATTATAGCCCCTATCCTTTTTCGATATCTTGGTTTAAACATCAAGGGAGTGTCACACCACGAACAGTTTCCTGTGAAAGCGCGCTTTCCGCACTCCCTGCCCTGACTACTGCACTCACTCGGGTTCTATATGGGATCTTACCTTGCACGCACTCACATTCTCTGCATTAACTAGCGTCAAACGCGCTGATTATCGCCATGTTCTGAACTTGTACGTCTCTACTTAAATTAATGTGCACCATATCTCCCCTTTCATTCTCATTACGCTAATGCATTTATAGTTTCTGTAGACTTAATGGGCAAAAGTCGTACACCCATTGTAAATATTCTGACTGCTCCTGACACACTCAAGTTTGCTGATCCTAGAGCAGTTGTGATCAGAGGCAAACATCTAAGGCAATGGTCGTATGTCCTCTTAAAAGGTAAGAAGTCATGGGAGGAAGTAAGGGGGAGATGCTCTACTTAGAATTGAAATGCGACTTTTCATATGGTGAACTCACACCAATAAGTTATGCTGAGTACAGTAAGGGGAGCTTTATTGGGATATTATGAATGGTGCCATCTTTGTCAAGGGTGCTTTATATATTTTTCATGTGTTGTTTATAGCGGGTGTTGATGTTTAAAAAATGATAAAAGAAGTTTTAAATAGTTGAAACATTGTGGTGAAATTGTGTTGAAAACAAAGTGATAGCCTTTTGCATATTTAGGGCAGGTGTCATAGTATCACAACTATTGAAACAGATATAGAGTGCATTGCAACAAAGGGCCCTAATAATGGGAAACTGATTAGCCGCAGTAATGTAAGTCTAAGGCTAAACTCTTAATAGCCTCAATATTTGGGGCACAGAATCTTCAGTGAATATTTAAGGCGGGTTTGCTTTTATTTCCTATTGCACAGTCTATTGGTTTTATATTTTTGTAACTTGTAATTTTAAAAGAGGAATAACCCTTACTAATGAGTGCCTCCATTGCAATACTGCTTCCTAATTGGTTTGTACTAAAATTAGGTATAGCACCAAAGCCTAAATACAATTTTGTGGTATATGGATTGCTGACTAAAATACTTGTGTGTTAATCTGTACATAAATCGGCCATTTTTATTACTAGCTATAGTGTCGCATCATGTCTGAAGGGCACAATGTGTTTCGTCTGACTGAGAAGGCGGACTTGGAATTATTCCTTTCAGATACAGAAATTATTTGGGGTTTATCATAATTGGTCATTTGTTATTAAGAAATTGGTTTTATGTCATATTTTCGGAATCTCATTTTGTGTGTTTGGTAAAACTGTTTATTTTGGACATCTACTTGGTTTTGGAAGAGAGCTGGTGGTTGTATCTTGGACTAGGCTTGCTGACAATTTTTACGTTTGGATACATTTTGGAAGTTTACAATTAAGGGTAAAGTAAATTAAACCAAATAAATAAACCAACTCAAGGCACTATTTAAATAGCTGTGTTAAACCACATGCACATAGCTGCCATTAGAACACCTGCAGCTTCACAGGAAGTGGTATAACAGCACAATATGAATCCTCCAGAGCATTGCATATTGTACTATAGGATGAACCCGAGAGTTGACTAGGCAGAATTTAAAGTTGAAGATTTAGAAGGTGCAGGGAAGTTGGCATCCCTGTTATCCGTTACCAATGTGATGCCAGAACACTTGTTTTGTTGTATTTTTCTTCTTTCTAGCTGGTAAAAGGTAAAGGTTGCCACCATGGCTCCAGGTCCTGTGACTCATGTGTCCCAAGACCACATCCTCCCACTTCTCTGTTCTGCAATGGGGCTGTTGCTGCTCCTCTGCAGCTTGTGCACACTTTGCAAAAGAAGGTACGTCTCCGCTAAGACCTATTATGTACATGTCAGGTTGGAAAATATGTAGGCATAATCTCTGTATTGTTGGGTTTGTTATTTATTTTTTAAATTAGACGTTATTTAAAATGATTATTATATTAATTTTCTTTAAAAAGCATTAGAACTGGTTTTCTAATTCACAGTTTCACAATTTACACTCGTAAATTCAATGGTACCTAAGTGTGGATCCAGTCCAGAGAAAAGGCAAAGACAATTAGTAATAATGGGCCTTATTCAGACTAGAATGTAAAATTTGACTAATATATCATGCATCAGGTTGTGTATAAACACATTACAGCCAGGGACAATGCTGATATGTTGCAATAGTTACATTCCCTTTCCACAGCAATGCAAGACATNATAGTGCTCTATTTTATTCTTTAAAATGGTTGTTGTGGTTCATGTGAGCCAATTCTTTGTCCAGATCCCTGTAATTATATGTATATTTGTTGCTGCATGTGCAGTGCAAAGAAATTCAGAGATATGTTACACTATTGTGCATACATTCAAGCATGGGTCAGGTCCAGTGAATTCTGGACTGATGAACAATCTGCAGTGCTATCCCTACCGTAGTAATTACATGTAGTGTTGTTTCACTGAATTGCAGTGTCCTTTCATTGTATTAATGCATTTAACATTTGTGTCAGTAAAGCAACTTACTTACTTGGGGGTAACAGTAAGTTCAAGGACACATCCATTGACAGCTGGATTAACCATATTGTTACATAGAAAATGTGTTAATGTTGCATAATATCCTAAAAATGTGAGTCAAGAGAATGTATGTAATGTGGAAATACTAACAAAAGGTTTAGTTTGTTTTACTTTCAGCAAGTAGCTACTTGTTCTGACATGTTGTTGATCTTTAATTAGGAAGAAAAGGAAGATGAAGAATGTTTGTTCCAGCAGGGTGGCCCTTGTGGACGTGGTAAATAACATTATTTAGTTTAAAAACTAAGATAACTAAGCATATATGGATCTAGATAGAATAATAAATGAAAGACAATGGAGCAACATCAAAACTAGGTATCACACAATGCTACAATCAAGTTGATCTGTCACCAACAAAATGTAGGAGCTGTATTGTTTATAAGATGAGTGCACAAAGACAGATTCTTAGTGATGGCATTCATTTGTAATGATGTATATTGCTTTTTCATTGGTATTAATTCAGTCTGTGTGAAGAGAATAGTGTACTTCATATTGCTTTCTCATTCATTTCTTTGGGTGACGTCTTTACAAATGAAATGTGTATAATGAGTGTCAAAAGGCTGATTAATCTGAAAAATTCAATAAGCAAAACAAATCTTTTTCTTGCTGTGCTCAGTAAATGTAGACATGCAGGTGTATGGTACAGACTATATTTTCTCATTATGTCCTCGCTCCATCAGTCTGTAAATATCTCTTCTTCTAGAAAATATTAAACCTCATGTTCAGCAATCCAGAACAGTTTGTTGAAAATATAGACCTATCAATACAAATGTGAGCATGTCTCTGTATTAACTGTAAAGGAGATCCCAAAAAATAGTTTTTTTTTTTTAAAAAAACATATTAGTTTTTATTGAGGCATAAATGCAAACAAAAACACAACGTTCACAGAGTCAGAGGATACAAAATAGCAAAAAATGTATACATTTGTTAAGGAACACAAAGAATTATAGATAAAGGTAATCAGGAATACAAAAAAGGAGGGATGGGGGGATGGAGAAATGGGATGCATACAGTACAGGAGTAAGCAGTGCTATAGACCAAGTTTGTATAGAGTGGACAGCATCATGAACAACCGTATCAGGGCTTGCATCATCAAGATAGACTATGATATACCCAAGGAGACATTATGGTCTAAATTCACTAAGCAGGGATTTTGCTGGGGAATTGAAAAGTGGGGATGTTGCCCATAGCAACCAATCAGATTTGAGCTCTCGGTTTCATTTTACACACTGGAGAATGTGAGCTTGAATCTGATTGGTTGCTATGGGCAACATCCCCACTTTTCAATTCCCCAGCAAAATCCCCGCTTAGTGAATTTAGGCCTATATCTCTTGTACTGTCACGTGATTGCCACTAGAAGTGGATATGACAGAACACTCACATTCAGTTTCACATTTAAATAGGAGACAGGGTGGGAATAGTGGCTTCTTCCGAAAAGCCTTGGGAAAAAAACAAGTTCCCTGTGTTGAAAGAAAAGACTAACCCCCGAGGTCTCGTTCCTACACTATTTGGGATTGAGATTTTGCAGGTAGGGGCATCAGACTGGAGGGAGCCACACCAAAATGACACAGCTTCCCTACTGGAGCAAGTAAAGAGACTGGAATGGAAAGGCTTCAGTAATTGGGGGACAAAAGCACCACGTCTTTTTGTAAAGTGCATAACCATTCTGCCGTTGTAGGAAACGACAGAAATCTGAACCGTTGGCGAAATACTGTTATTTTTTCTAATGTTTTGAAATTCTTTATTTTGATTTCAAAGAAATAACAATACACACACACACTTCCAAAACATGGCGAGTAAAAATAGTAAGCTGCAGACAATAACACCACGTCACATGATATACACAAGTGAATAACTAGGCATAGTAACAGTGTCGCAATCCTCATTGCATTTTTATTTTGCATATGCTCAGCAAGAAATTTAATCTCATTGGACGAAATCCAGACTTCTACAAATTGTTTTATTAAATACTAATAATTAACAAATGTTGCATAATTAAAACAAAACGTTCATGAAATAGTTTTCTATAGACTTAGTTGGCCGGCTAAGCATATCATTGGTGATTAGTATTAATGATTATCAAACTGTACTTTATGGACAGAGATTATGGTTGGTCCCTAATTTGTAGTGTAAATTAATGATGTCCACGTTTACAATGTCATTGTTTTGTGGTGTTTCTTAAAGATCCATCGTAAAAAATATTTTTAAATTGATTAAAATTTAGTCATGAAGAAAATGTAAAATGTATATTTTGCATGTCGTTTTCAGAGTTATTTCCCCAATCACACTCTCCCCTAAAATACAAATTATTTACATCACACTGACATGTTTTGTCACTTCACTGTAAGGCCGGCCACATTAGACTAGATCCTGACTCCACTGTATCCAGACTCCCATTGGATAATGAAAATCTAGATCTATGATGGAATCTCTTGTGCACGTATCCATGGTCAAGAAATTAGTTTTTAACTCACAAGGAGCAGAAAGCGTACACACTTTGTACATCTAAGTCGGTCTATTACATTTGTATAATGTATTGCTGTATAAACATTGAAGGTGTATGTTGGCCTACTAGATGTATTTGCCTAGATATCTGTGTGTATATAGCATATTACTTTCTGTATGTTGATATCCGTGCAGGTCATTGAATTGTTGTTTTATTTACACCCAGTACATTGCTCCTATTCAATATGGGCCTGTGTTTTCAGACTCTGCTTCGTCAGACACAACTAAGATCTCTCAGCAAGTCTGACACAAAACTGCATGAAATTCAGAGACCACGGCTTGTAGACCCGCGTAAGTGAGGCTGCTAATATGCAGAAAAATGTTCCCTATATGTGTATATATGATTGGTTGAATTATTCTAACCCATGTTAATGCAATCTATTTAAATTGAAGCTGCATATTACAGGCTGATTCATCCATGTATATATTTTCACATAATTTTGCTAAACTCGGTTATCATCTACAGCTTCCCTGTTGTCGGAAGTACGCTATTAATACATATATCAAGGTGCTTAAAAATGTATTATGGAACAAACAACTAATTTGTGTCTTGTGTTGATTATGTACTCCTAACGTTTACAGCAGAATAGATTCTCATTTGAATTGTTTCCCGGATGATGTTTGACGAATGACCTAGCTGTTGTTTGTACTGTTTTTTCAGAGCTCAGACCTGTTAGTATGGATCCACTGTACAACTCTCCACGATGGCACGTACAAAGTGCTCCCACTGTTGATGATGCCACCTATTCTAATCTGGATTACAATCCCCAGCCCCCAAAGTCCTCCCTGTATGAACGTGTAGGGTTGCGTGAAGAGTTGGGGAGTTCCTTGAGTGAAAGTCAGGTCAGTGCTGTGACAGCCGAGTACGCCTGTGTGCGAAAGGTGAAAAAAGTTGTAAACAGAGAGGCTCGGGACCCCAGAGAAGAGAAGACACATTCATCAACACCATCTGAAGAACCAAGTCTTCCTTTCAGACCAGATGATATTAGAGTATGTATTGTCAATACTTGATGGAATGGTAATTGGATAAGCAAAACGCATTTATTTATTTATTCACCTTTCAAATTTAATCAGGTTTCACACTTTATACATGCTCTCCCTGCAGTTCAATGTTTGGTTTTGCCCAGGTCTGCACAGGGTTTACACCTAACTACCAAACTCTGGATCAGCCCCTCCATGTTTATAATATTAAGGCTGACTTTTGTCTTGTATTTATGTATTCCAGCTTGAAGACATGTACTCCAAAGTACACAAGAAAAAGAAACTAGCCGGAACAGAGAACACTCATGGATCAAAACACTTGATGGCTGAACGCAGTTCACATCTAGGGTTCCCTATCATCCAACCTGAAGAAAATTTGTATGAAAGCATATGTGAAATGAATAGCCATTCCAAGTGATCTCAGGGGGCCAACTTAGAATTGTAACTTTCTGATCACACTAATACAAGTGCTTCTTCTATGTAAGGAAAACTAAGCTTGAGTTATACTGTTACCTAAACTAAGGAAAGTGGGCTAACTTAATATGTAGGAGAAGGTAGCATATTCCAGTCACCAGGAGACATTAGCTATGGGCATATCAATCATAAAATAGTAGGTTGGATAATTGTACTAAAAAAAAGAATTGAACATTGACAGAAATGTAAATACAAACTATGTCCATTTATGATTACATTTCGAAATTGTACTAATTCAATTTAGTAATGCTTTTCATTCCATCTTGTAATATGAGTATTACAAGAAGTCATTTTCACATAGCTTAATTGCATTTTAGAGAAAGATGCCTTTAAAGCTTGTTATGAGGCAGACATTGGATCAGGGGATCAGTTTTTGGACTTGAAAAACATGGGGACTGACAATTATCTGAGATATTAATAAAATTGTGTGTTTGTCATTTGAAATGAGGATCGTCTTATACTTAATATTTGTAGAAATTAGATTTTGCAAGGGTGTGCCTGATTGGTGTGTCAAGAACACTTTATGTTGTGTGAATTGTGTTGTGTTGATTGGTACAGAAAATTTTAATAAAAAAAACATGTCATTGAAATGAGTGAAGCATATGCTCGGGATATATACTGTTGGATTGAAATGTATAGAAGTAGTCCAGTAAGTTGAGTCCCCTTCCATTGTCCAGACTTCCAATAGGTCTACATTTTACATGAGGACACCTTCGAAATTTTAATGTGGGGATCTGTGAAAATCCATGCACTTGAATTGAAGGCTGGACCACTGTGGATCCACCATCATTGTAAACCAGACTTAAAAAAAACATTTTGCAATAAAATCAGTCTAGCTGCTTATGCAATATAGAGGAACCATAACAGTCACCATCATAAATGTACTGAATCAATACACTATCCAGAAATGGTTGTCATTTCCAATAAAGGAGTCTGGTAGTGACATTGACCACTCCTATACAGCAGGGAGTTCTATAACAATTTGCACAGTAATACCCTGTTTAGGCTGCATTTAAAAAGCAGGGGCTTTCATGAAAATTCTGGGCTTCATGAGAGCCCTGGATTTTTTCCTCCAGTGTGAACGGCCTATCCCTGTCTACAGTATGGGGATCAAACATGTTAATGAACTAAGCTCCTCTTAACGTTTTTAACGCGTACGGAACTCGCAGATGCTGTTTTCCAGTCTTTTATTCAGAGAGAAACTTTTGCATAAGTCTGGATCTGTCCTAAATGCATACTTGCTTTGAAAATGGTGATTGATAGTTAAATGTAAATTAGATTTACAGACACTACTGCCAGATCTATATATCAGTTGATTTGGCTGAATAACCTCAGGACTGTTTTTAACATTGTGCAAGGTTTCTGTGCCACTATGATTCACTTGTAGTAAAAATATCCATTGCAATAGTAGTCATGTGTCATGTGATGTGGCTTCCTTGACCCAGAACTTTGCCTGTAAGCGTCTGTAACAATACAAAAGTAAATATTATATTACAAAAGATATGTCTTCATTTGCCAGGTCATGGGGCTAAATTTACCAAACTGCAGGACTGGAAAAGTGAGGATGCTGCCCATAGCAACCAATCAGATTCAAGATCACATTTTCCATTATGTAAAATGAAACTGATTAGTTGCTATTGGCAACACCCCCACTTTTTCTGTCATGCAGTTTTTGTAAATTTAGGCCATGGAGTCTGTAGATCGTTTACACCTATAGGTATTGTCTTGTAGGCCGGTGACCTTTCCAGGCCACTCAGCTGCTTTTATTTGAAGACAACTAAGATGCTCCCAGTAATGGATCGTAATCCCTATGATTCTGGCTATATAGAATGGAGGTTACAATGATGCAACTATATTGAGAGGCAACCACATTTAAGGCCTAAATTTAGTAAGCATGGAGATTGCAGAGAGAATATATGGATGTTACCCTTAGCTCTCAGTTTCATTTTACATACTGGAGAATGTGAGCTTGCATCTGACTGGTTGCTATGGGCAACATCCCCACTTATCAATCTCCCTACTTAGTAAATTTAGGCCTAGGATGCTCTGTGTATGGAGTGGCCACTAGGACACAATCTAAATAGTATAGTACCTCTTTATTGTGAAATATTAGTCATAAGATGCTCTATTTAATTGTACCTCTTCTATTTAAGTTAAAACTTTAGAGATCCAGACCCTACAAAACTAGATACCTTCAGAAGGATCTGCTACTGCAGTCCTTGGACACTGACACACTGTTTTCCGAAGCTGGAGGTCTGAGATTACCGACCTTCCTTCTGTTGAACATTTTCTCCATCACCAAGATTCAGTGCTGCGGATGTGCACTCTTCTCAACTACAGGAAGTTGATTTACAGACCCTTCACCGCATGTACATGGCGCCTTCCCAGCACTGCCACATGGTGCCGTCGGAAACTTGACGATGTCTAAAATGTCGTGCCTTCTCAGCCTCCTATTTTCACGCATTCTGGACCTGCCGAAAAAGTCCC
Source organism: Platyplectrum ornatum (assembly GCA_016617825.1). NCBI lineage: Eukaryota > Metazoa > Chordata > Amphibia > Anura > Limnodynastidae > Platyplectrum > Platyplectrum ornatum. The sequence goes on from JABWIB010000359.1 coordinate 24,976, forward strand.
TCATTTTTGGAATAAACTCACCAACTTCTTAAATGTATCCTTCGGACTTTCCCATGCCTGTAATCCGGTTGTATTCCTGTGCTGCAACTTTCGGTCCTGGGATTTGGGCCCTAGGAGAAGGCACTTGCTCCCCTTTTTGAGACTTATATATACTCACCTGGTTTTTAACCCGCACTATGTAGGAGGCTCCCCATCGCCCAACCCCTAACACCATCCCCCGCCTACCTATTTTGCCATTTCTTTTTTCCTCTCGCACCTCCCTGGCTAATTTCTCTTTAGGATAATGGTCTTATTTCCCCGACTTACGGTAGTCACTTCAGCCTACCCTTCCTCCCCTTTTACACTCCCTTGAGTGCTGCCAATGCATATGTAATACTTCCTGTTCAATACCATGTTACTAGATTGGTTTGTCCGATATGTATTATACTTGTATTGTCTTGCTTCTACCTACGATGTCAGATACTACTCTCTCTGCGACTGTTGTTTTATCTTGAAAAATCCAATAAACAGTTTATGAAAAATACAATTGAAACTTTAAAAACTGAATTACCGTACTTATACATATCACTACCCACATTTGATATTTTATTGCTTTCAATACAGATTCTTATTCTGTGCTAATGCATTTTACTTTTTGTTGTGGTTTATTTTTCCAGGGCCACCTTAAATTAGTCCTTAAATGTTGAAAAGCGCTCTACTCCACTTAGGGCACAATAGATTTCTCACTGATTCTTTTTTTTTATTGAAAGCCGGGAATCGTGCTTTCGTGTGCTCCGTGAACTAAAAAAAAGTGAAGTGCAAAAGGTGCTCAACACAAAAAAGTGCACGGGGCTCGAGCTAGAACTCTCTCCGAAAGGAGAAGAGCTCCATCGTTCCTCAGCTACCCTGAGCACATACCGTGCACCAGGGCAGCCAGGCCAAGAAGGTCCCCCTCGCCGAAGCTAAGGGAACCCATCGATCCTCAGCCACCCTGCACACATACCGTGCACCA